>CM038111.1:31125911-31190409 GCA_001642375.2 Mentha longifolia | reverse complement strand
AAATAAGTTATTATATAAAATTTGATTTTAAGAATTTGAAATTGAAAAGTTAAAAGTGCTAAAAATATATAACATAATAAATAATAGAGAAATGTATGCTACTCCTCAATTTGTGAGCACCTTCATGGGCACTTTCGTCGTTTTATCACTTTGGCAATATTTTTTTAATTTTTATTGTTGTTTTATATTATGGTATCTTAGAAATTAATATAAAAATTATAAAATCTATAAAATAAATAAAAATCAAAGCTCAATTTGTTAAATTACTCATTTTTTTTAAGTTAAAAAACAAAAGAAAAAAAAATAGCAAACCTAGCTTTGATTTTTTAGATTTTATGATTTCTGTATTAATTTCTAAGATATTAGAATATAAAACAACAATAAAAAAATTTAAAAAAAAAAGTAATTCTAAAGTGATAAAACGGCGAAGGTGCCCACGAAAGGAGAAGTAGCATATCATTTCTCATAAATAATATATATAATAAATAATATTATGTATAAAATTTAAGTAAATCGGTTTTTCAGGTTTTTGGATTAGAACCGTTCAGTGCTTGATTAACCGAAAACCGAAAATATCTTAAACCATAGGACCGAAACTCCAACTGAATTCTCGATTTTCGGAACCGATTCAGTTTTGATTCGTTCCGGTCCTAACCGAAAATCATATAGACAGGCCTATATATAATCGGACAAAGACTTAAATTGGTACTTTTTTCACATTTAATTTTAATAAAGCTCGGCTTTTGAGATATCGAACAATGATCTCCATGTATATAGCATAATATACAAAAAGAAATTAACGCCTTCCAAATGATTAGTACAAGCTCGTATTGCAGGTAGTTGAGATTTGTTTTTGGCATTGTAGTACTTAATATTAATGGTCCAACTCCAAGATGAGTAATTTAATGTGGCTGATATTTTAATGGTACTGTACTTAGTTATAGTATTATATTGCTAAGTGAATAAAATAGTGATTAATGAAAAGTAGTTGCTTGGATTGGATGTGTGGAAATAGATATAAAAATGAAGGAATTGAAGTTGGGAGGGATGATTAGTAAAGACATGGTTGTGATGGGTGCATGTGTGTGAGAATACAACTCCCATCATGTCCCCATTCTTTATTTGTCATTATGCATTATTCCCTCTCTCCCACAAACACACTTGCACATAAAACAATTATAAACACACAATCACTATAATCCATAAACACTATACACTTACCGTCAACACAAATTACATAAAAATCAAAGTTTGATTTAATTCTTTTCATGCAGTGTTAAAGAGATGAATAAAAATAATAAACCAACTTTCAATCAATATTTTATTTCTACATCATTGATTATTTTATGATTTACGCTTCAAATTAATTGGTACATTTAATTGCAGTAAGAATGCACCATGATGAACAATGTATTACATTTGTACATAAAATGCATTATTACATTTATTATTAAATCTATATTTTACATAATCTCATATATACACTATACTATACTATACCAGCCATACCGATCAATATTTGTAAGTCCTTTTTGAAAATTCTAGTGACCATATACGAGTACAATAAGGAGAATAGCAGTCATAACTAATTTTAAATAAAAAACAATTAGAAGTGGACCCAAAAGGTAACAAAGAAATAATAATATAAAAGTGGGAAATAGAAGATATCACTATTTTGGTTGGAAATTGATGTAATGTTAATTAATCTCATAGGCATAGTCACTTTCAAAACATTTGTACTAAATAGAGAAGCCCAACTCAGGACCACAGACAAAACTGAACCCCTCTTTTAAAGCCCAATATTATTTGATGTCTAAAATTGGTAATTCACATACTAGCAGTTGGATTGTTTCTATCAAACCCTAATGTCAATGATATAATCATTCCACTTTGGGAGGATGAATAATATCCATCCTAATATCCTAACTCAGTTATGTTAATTCATTATTTCATCATTATCAATTGATGGATGCACATGCATGTCGAAACTCTAAAGTTTAGCATGCTTTGAGTCGGAGTATAACGTTCGTCGTAATCTTTGTGAAGATATAGTCATGAAAAATATCTAATTTATGTGGAAAAAAAAATTAAATTAATTTATATTTTTATATATTTTTGTCCAGTCTCTATATATTACACGAGTGGTGGCGCTTATTACGCCCACCGAACCGTATCCAAAAAAAATATATATAATAACACAATTAATTGATATTTAAAGGTCGCACCACTAATAACTCGATTTCAGGATCTTTGGACTCGGACATTAATCATCTACCGCTTGGTCAACACACGCACAACATATCAAAAATGATTTGTTTCATAATAACGTTTATGTTTATATGTATGATAAATAGATGTACATAATAATGTTTATATACATTAGATGTTGGTGTAGAAACTATCATTACACATCTATAGGAGAGAGATCAAATAAAAACTAGATTTTCAAAACAAAAAATGATATGGACCGTCAATCACTTTATGATCTGCGATTAAGATTAATAGGTGCATTATTGTATAGAAAATACATTACGGTGAATAGTGCATTATAATAGTATTAAGAATTTATTATGACAAATAATACATTATAATTGAACCTAAAGTACATTACAGTTATACATAAAATGGATCATTTACAGGATCTCACATATGTATATAATTGATTTAGGTATGAATTGATTTAGGATTTAGGAAGATCAAGTAATAAAATGTACTAGGAAGGAAGTTAGAAACAATATGAACACACATGACCATCTCCATTATACGACTTCATTTGGTTCCACCTTAGCATTCGGTGACTCATAGAATGAAGAAAAAAGAATTAATCGATGAAACGCTCTACATAGTATGTAATTAGTTAAGTTTTGTTTCGACAAATAATTCGTAAAAATATACTCACTCCGTCTCATTCTAATAGAGTTAAATATTACTATAATACATTCATTCTTATTTAAATAAACTCTATTCGAATGGGGACGGATGAAGTATGTAACTACTAAGTCCATATATAATTTTACAAAATCGTAGTATTAATTTTGGACTAATACATGAATTTCGTGAACAATATGGATAATGTGTATATAAAATTTTTAAAAATTATAATTATTTTATATTTTTAATAGTTTATACAATTATATGTAAATAACCCTTAGGTTTAAATAAGGTAATGTATTAAGCTGATACTCCTTTTATATGACAAGGTGTAACCCAAGGGACTTCTCTTTGGTTAAATTCCCAATAAATCTTATTTATTTATTTATTTAACTTTTAGTGAATCTATTATGCGCGAATAACAAAAGTAGTAATGGTAGAAAATAGTCACTTAACTTAAGAAAAACAAAAAAATAGACATCAACTTATAAAGATATAAAAAATAGCCACATTGACATTTTTACCCTTAATACTCAGTACTTGTAAGAAGAAAAAAAAGTCTTGGGCGCGATCGAGCCTGAAACGGGATCGATCAAGCCTTAGTGTGTTCGGGTCGAATGGGATCGATCGATCCCATGTGTCGGGGTCGATCGAGCCTTTAGTGTGCTGGGGTTAAGGGCTCGATCGATCCTTAGTGTGTTGGGCTCAAAGGCTCGATCAATTTTTAGTGCGTTGGGCTCGATCGATCCCGTGTGTCAGGCTCGATCGATCTCATTAAGGGTATTTTTGTCTTATCATGTAAAAGTGGCTATTTTTTATATATTTTTAAGTTAGTAGCTAATTTTTTTCATCCACTATCTTAAATGGTTATTTTACATTTTGTCCCATAAAAAAAATTACTTACCTTAAAAAGTGGAAACCTTCTATAGGAGTGTAATAGTAGTACATATATACATTCATACATACATTTAAGTTAAAAAACAACCAAGGAGAAAGAACAAAAAGAAAAGACAAGAAACAGCAAAATTAGTTTTACAAAATGGTAATATTCATAAGAAGTCATTATTAAATGTGATAAATTATGCAGAAAACTCCATAAATAGGACCACATACGAACTGGCCCTTCCTCAAACCTAACTTCAACTGAAGTCTCAAACTCTGATCAAAGAACATGACTATGAAAGAAGAAAATTGACTCATCATATACATTATTCTTTAATGAAATAAAAACAAAAAAAAACACACACACACACACACACATTACTCAATCAACTTGGATCTTGTTGAACTTACCTTATTCACCATGAGCATTACTGACGTGTTCACTATTGACCTATCGATCCTGTGCGGGTTAGATAATGTGCCACAAATATATTTATAACTTAAAAGCTGGTAAATTCTAAGGAAAAAAATAAATCTTCCATCGGACATGTCACACCACATCAACAGTGTGCATTATCAATGTTATTGCTTGTCACGTTGTAGGTAATAAAATATCGAACCTAAATATATACTCCCTCCGTCCCAGCCAATTATGTATTTTTTTATTATTTTAATAGATTCAAAATGTATATATTCGATGTATAATTGGTCAGAATAGAAAGAGTATCTATTAGATAACTAATATATCTATGTTCAAAACGTTGTTTTTTTTTCTCTCTCTTCTAAAAATAAGTAGGAAAAGCAAAGGAATTTTTATAATAACGTGGGTGGAAGCATTCCACGTCCCATGCAAGGAGTAATTAGAGTTTCCGCTGTTCCGCAACTATTTCTCCCTATTTAACGTGTATTGGTATTAAATTTGATATTTCCTTATAAAGTTATTTTTGGTCAACAAAGAAAATAATTAATGCTGTATTTGCTAGATATACAGTATATAAACCAGTGAGAGAGAGAGAGAGTAAGAGCGTATAATGAACCTTCTCAAAAAAAAAAACAAAAGGCAGAAGAAGGTCTATTCAAAACAACCTACTACTACTTTTAGTTCCATAGGCCAACTTCAATTCTTATAATTTGTGTTATTTTTTATGGAAAAGAAAAATGAGGAATAATAAAAAGAATAATAATTTTATAGCAAAATATGGTCCCCACCTTTTTTATATCATGTTATCTAAGGTGGAATATAGTGGAAATATATTATCATTCTGAATAGATGAAAAATAATATCATGATATATGTTGAGCGAAAAAGTGGAAAAAGTGACTAAAGACAATTTTCCCTCTGCCCAAAAAAATTTATCATCATAGTGAATAAAGAAATAAGAAAAAAAAAACTGTAATCTTTTTTTTTTCCCACATTTTTCTTCAAAAAAGTAATGCACCCTAAGAATAAGTGTTCGTTTGGTTCAAGTTGAGAAACGGAAAAGGAATGGAATCAAGTCAAGTAAAAAATGGAAACAATAAGGTAGTGTTTGGTATGATGGAATAGAATAAGGTAGGAATGGAATGGTGATATAAATAGAATAAAGGTAGGAATGGAATGGAATGATCATTTCATTATCATGCTTGGTATGAACAAGCAATACGAAAGGAATTGAATCATTATTCTTTCATTTATTTTATATAATAAATTCATAATTTTTTTCAATAAAATAAAACTATATTATTCAATTTTTATATATTTTCTATTTCTCCTTCATGATAGAGAAAATGTATAAAGATAAGAAGTAATTAAAAAAAATATTTCGATAGGGAAAGTAATGAGAAACATGAATTTTTTAGAGAGAGAGAGAGAGAGAGAAATTTTAAAGATATAAAATTTTAGTGATAGAAAGTGATGAGAAATCATGAGACGACAAAGAAAAAAATTAGAGAATTTTTTTTTCTAGAGAGAGAAAATTATAAAAAAAAAATTAAGAGAAAAAATGATGAGAGTGAAAATTTTCGATAGATAAAGTAATAAATAAAAATGTCTAGAGAAAAAATGATGTTTAAAGAGAAAATTTTATAGAGAGAGAAAGAGTGGAAAGAAAATTTTCTAGATATGAAAAAATTTTAGAGAGAGAAAGCCACGAGAGTGAAAATTTTTAGAGAGAAAAATTATGAAAAGTAAAAATTTTAGAGATGAAAGCAAAGAGTGAAAAATTTTAGAGAAAGAAAGTGACGAGAGAAAAAAAATAGATAGAGAAAGTTGAGATAATTTTTTTAAAGAGAATTTAAATAGATGTAAAATATTTTGAAAAAAAATAAATGAATGTGCATAAATAAAATAAATAAATTGATCAAATAAAAAAACAATAAAAATTTAGGTGGTAGGAATGGACTAATAACATGAATTTGGAAGGAATTACTATTCTCATGGGAAAATGAATGGGCATTACATCGGAATAATGATTCTCGATGATAAAATCGTACCAAGCATGAGAATGAAATAGAGGTAGGAATGATCATTTCATTCCAACCCACATTCCATCATACCAAGCACCACATAAGGGTTACTTTTATTGAGTGTTTGGTTCATTGATGTAAATGAATCCCTTGTGAGGGGGATTCACGTACTCTTGTTTCCCCTCCTCCTTGAAGGGTAACAATATGGTTGATTAGGTTACCCTCGAATAAGGATAATGGATAACATATTAGTCAAACCAAACAAGTATAGAATCTCTTAATTATTTCTCTTTCCTTATCCAAAAAAGAGTGAACCAAATGAGGGCTAAATTGCATGCGCATTTATGTTTCTGTACCAAATATATGACTTTATTCTTAAACTTTCAGAATAAATTTCATGCACATTTATCTTTCTGTACCATATACTATAGAAGACTTTATTCTTAAATTTTCAGTCTCATTCACACCAATATAAATTGACAGACTCAACATGTGCTCACACATTACATACATTATATACAAACACGTATATATTGGAATCCTGGTCCTGATCCAAAAAAAGGCAACCAAATATTTATATAAAAAGATACTACCTCCAACCCATATAAGTAGTCTCATTCACTTTTTTGATTTTTTCGGCACGCGTTTCTACCGAAACCTAGTACGGATTTTAAAATATAATTTTGAAGTATCGTTTTTTTTTACGGGATACTATACTATGACACTTATAGTATCCCGTAAAAAAAAACGATACTTCAAAATTATATTTTAAAACTCCGTACTAGGTTTCGGTGAAAATGCGTGCCGAAAAAGTCAAAAAGTGAATGGACTAATTTGTGGGTTGGAGGTATATATTCAAAATTTACTAAATAAACCGGAATTTACTTACAAAGAGAGGCGTAATTGATTTAATTCAGTAAGCCTAAACAAGTCAAGACCCTCAATTTTTAAATAAAAGTAGCGCAGCTCATTGGTAAAAACGTTTCCCTCTGATTTAAGAGGTTGGGGGTTCGATTCACCCCAGGTGCGTGTGCAGTGTGTGTGAGTGTGTTTTGTTTGCCTAATAAAAAAAATAAAAAATAAATAAATAAAAAATGTGTGTGTGAATATGTTATGTTTGCCTAATAAAAAAAAATAAAAAATAAAAAATAAAAAAAAAAAAAAAGCTCTACTATCCACTGTTCACATATTAATGTTCTTGCAGCTGACATAACAATAACACAATATTAAGAAATATATTATAAATATATTTAAATTAAACTATATTAAAAAAATCTAAATTGTACCAAAAAATCTAAATTATACTCTACTAATGAACATATTAATAGTGGACATTAAAACATTTCTCGTCATTAGAAATGCTCTCCTACCCACGGTGGGCACACTTAATGTGCCCACCGGTGATGTGGCAGTATCATGTTTGCAATTTTTCCTTTTAGGGTTTAGTTTTTTATGTTAGGGTTTAGTTTTTTATACTCCCTCTGTCCCCCTTCAATTGTCCAGTTTGACTTATTGACTTTTTGGCACGCATTTCCACCGAGCCGGGAAACGAGTTATAAAATATAATTTTGAAGTATTGTTTCTTTTACGGGATACTATGACACTCATAGTATCCCGTAAAAGAAACAATACTTCAAAATTATATTTTATAACTCGTTTCCCGGCTCGGTGGAAATGCGTGCCAAAAAGTCAATAAGTCAAACTGGACAATTGAAGGGGGACAGAAGGAGTAGTATGGTTTAATTATTTTTGGTAGGGTTTTTATTAGTTTCCTTATATATTTCAGTGTCAAATCATCCGTTGACACATTAAGCATACACACGGTGGGCATTGGATCATTACTCTTCTTGTCAAACTACACCATGATTGACACTTAAAGATGTAAATATTATATTATCTAGAAATACCAAAGATTTTAATATAAAATTCTACAGAAGCTATATCAATAAATCTTCTAAATACTACGCAAAAATCTAATAAAAAAATAAGTAAAATCACTAAAATGTTGCAGGGTGATAAATCTGACAATTACCGAAACAACCAAATTCTAGAGTTACGAGATGCTAATACCTATAATTATTTCAAATCGAATTTTATTGCACTCAAAATTGTACTAAGGTTCAATTCTAGATTTCTCATATACTAGTAGTATATGAGTAGAATGTTTTATACTTGGGGTGTTTTCTTTGATGTAAAGAAAAATGAGGAATAAAAAAGTGATAAAAAATATTATCGTATAGCGCGTTCTCCTACTTGTTTTATCATATGATTTCAAGATGACAAAGATTTCAAGATAAAAAAAGATGCAAAGATACTATCGTTACAAATGGGTGAAAAAATATTATCATGATTTGTAAAAAGATGGAATTGAACATAAAGAAAATTGGAGAAAATTTTCTTTTTCACTCATTTTCACTCAAAAAGAACGTGAACACCCTGTAACATACTGTATTTTATAGGAGTATGTAATTCTAAAGAGAAAAATTTGTATTAAAAAAAATGAGTGGAAATTTATCTAATTAAGGGAATAAACCGACGAGAAATAATCAAAGTAAATGAAAATTAATTGATTAATATTATTGGAAAGTTGCCCCTCCAAATATTGGGCAATTTTCTTTGCTCTCTCTCAGTGCATCAACATCTTCATCAATAGCTCCTGACCGTCCGATCAAGTTAAACGACCCTAAACTTTTCACACACATACACACACACACAAAAAGTGCGTGCAAATTAAAAATAAATAAATAATAATAGGTTAACTTAATTCTACCACCCCTCTTATGCAATTCCTAACCCTATGAACAATTCGATAAACAAAATTAGCAAACGGCCAACAAAGCGGCAATCCTACGTGGACCTGCCAGCACGACACCAACCCTAGCCACCACCTTCTCATCCTCCCCAACATTCTAGAATCTCCGCCGCGATTTGCCGGATTCACGACGGTGGCAGCGGAGAGCAAGTACGCCGACGCCGCGTGCTTCACCAGCTCGTTACGGATGGCGATCTCGCCGCTGTTGGCGCCGCTGCCTCCTCCGCCGCCGCGGGGGGAATGACTGGCCATCACGTCCTTCAGGCTCGTGTACCTCGGCAGCTCATCGATCTCCGCCGATCCCTCGCGGCTGATGGCCGTCGCTGCCGCTGCCGCTGCCGTATTTTTGAATTTGATGGAGTGGGCGAGCTTCAGCTTGTGGTATTCGGCCTCCATGTTTGAATGTTTGATTTGTGGAGGTTTGCATGTGTGGAGATAATTAGGTCAAATTGTGTTGGAAATGAGGATTGGATGATGAAGGGAGATACTACTAACTAATAAGTGAGAAAGTATATATCCTAATCCTATGATTGAGGAGTTTAATCGGACAACCGTTTTGACTACTTTACTTGAAGATTTAATATTTTCGTGTAGAATGATATGAATTCTCTACCACGAAAAATAGAAAATAAAATGCTTATTTATGTTAACAAAAAGAAAATTGCATGCTTAAACAGTTAAAACTTATATAGATTCTAGCATCATATATATAGTTTTGCACATCTTTGCATCATAGAGTAAAATATATATTACCTTCATCCCACTTCATTAGTCTCATTTGTCATTTTGGTATGTCCTACTTATTAGTCTAATTTCCTAAAATACAAAAAATTTATGGCTACAATTAACTCTCTCCTTAGAATTGATTATTTCCACATATCCCTTCCTTTTAGTGGTTTCTATGGCCATTCTGAATAGGACTAATTACAAAAATATTTATTTCTACGCCTCCGTGTCATCATTCCCTAAAAAAAACACAATTCGTGATAGAGGAACCGGAACCGATTTGCCTAACTCATGGTTTCAATTTTTGAACCGTCACAAAGTACATAAGTTGATTTGGAACCAGAACCGAGTGGTTAGCGGTTTGCTTTGGTTCGGTTCCAATGTCTAGGATCCAAGAATCGACAATTCAACCTCTAGCGCAATTCGTGTTATAGGTGTCGGTTCAAAAACTTACCCACGGATCCATGTGGTTAGGCGGTTCAATTCCGGTTACAATGGCTAGGAACCATGAATTGGCAAGTTTTCATCATTTTTTTATGGCTTTTGATACGTATCTTATGGTCTATTCTATCCGAGATAATACTGTTTTAGAATATTAATTATTTTTAAAGACAAAGTAATTTAAATGCTTAAAAGTACGAATTCAAAGACAAAAATGAAGAAAAATAATACTCCGTACTAAATTCGTCCTTGAAACTATGCACCTTTCTAAAATAATATATTTTGTAAATTTAATAATTTCTATATTTAATGATTTCTACTATATTAATTTCTATAATACTAGAATATAAAACAATTGAAAAAAATCGAACAAAATAATGTCAAAGTAAAAAAAAACGATGAAGGTGAAGATGCCCACGAATGGGAAAGGTAATATCAATCCTTAATATTCACATACCACTAAACTTGAACTTCGAAATCCATTCTTTTATTACAATTATGTTACTTAGACATTTCCCTCGTACTCCCTCCTATTTATTTTATAGGTCGTTTCATTTATAATTTAATTGATGCTTTACGATTATATATTATAATCAACCTCATTTAATAGTCTCATTTCCTTGGAGAAGACGAGGAGTTTTCCTTCGATTATTTATCAAAAGGTTAATGTGAGTACAAAAATTATTGTTAAAATGTGTGCAAAAGCACAATACTTACTTATAAATAGAATGGGAACTATCTTGGATTAACTTTTTGTGTTTTGTTCACACGAAATTTCCAAAAATGAATTCTTCAAAATCCGAAACCATGCATTCTGGGTTTCAAAATTGAGGATGATAATGCATTGAACACAAATTTCAAAAAGTAAGCCATATGTGTATAAGTATATAAATAATACTGGTATTTAAAAATAAATAAAAAATAAAAAAAGCCACCAGCAATAGTCACAAACTACTACTAAAATAGTTTAGAATCAGAGCTAGTTCATGCAACAATGGTATAACAGGTACAATACATGTATATATACATAAATAAAAGCAATAAACTTCATGGATATTCTTCCTACACTACATATTTTATGTCTTAACTAGCAAGTAGCAAGAAAGGTTCATTTACATCTCACTCTAAAGTCTAACTTATACTTAAAACCACTCTTTCTATTGAATACATCATATTTATATGTATATACACACATATACATAGTCCGCCTTCTTTTATACTCCTTCTGCCCGCAAAGATTGTGCATCATTTATTTAAATGGTTCACAATCTTTGCGGGTGGAGGGAGTATTATTTAAATTCAGCTATAAATCCTTTACTAAGCGCAATGATTTTCATGTAATGCTACTTCTCTAGAGGGTAATGAACATAGTAATCCTTAACATCAAATGCAGCATGTTCAACTCCAAAAGAGCTACCTCCCACCGACATTCAAATGTAAAAAAATCAGACACCTGCAGCTTTCTAAACATGCCTAGAAACTCGATAAAATTCTAAGATAAGTTTACTGCAAAAAGTTAGGACGCTTGATCAGAGAATTTGTAATATTTCAACCCCTAATCTTATTCAAGATAACAAGTTAATTTAAGCCCTCTTCCATCCGCATGGTATTTGAATCTTATTTTTCAGATTCAATAATCACTCAAAATCAATCGAGTTATATTGATCTCAATTACCTTTAACACGCTCATTTATGCATTCCTATAGGTTGCTTCACTGGAAGCTGACTAACATCAAAAGAATAAAAGAATTCTAGTGGTTACACCAACCTTCCAACATCGTGCCATAATCCTCTGTTAGTATTGCTATACCATGAAAAGAGAATCTAGAAACGAGATGCAAATAATATCAAGAAAGACAAAATTGAATATCAAAAGGTCAATTAAATAAAGAATTCTCAACGAATCAATCGCATACCTTGTTAACTAGATCACTATCTTCGTTGAACTACAAAATTTGAACAGTTAAACTAAAATCTTGTCCAAAACGCTCCAGGTATGCCAAATTCTCGATACTGAAAACTCATTCTCGAAGCTCAAAATGTTAGTAACCACCACCACCATCACCACCATATTATATACAGCAGAAAGAGAGTGCTGCATGCATTCAGTATCCAGCGAACAGCATCTTCGCCCACAAACTTCATCGAATTGTCACAAACTTATTTGTGCCATGCTTTGCCCAGTGACTCTTCAGATCGATGGGGCTAGAGAAGTTATAGCCTTCCGACGAGAGTTTCTCTAGAACCTTTTTGAAAGCTCCAATGCTCATCTTCCGCCCAGCTATTCTAGCACCTCGTCTCTTTGTGCTCATAGGCAATGGATACATAGACAATCCAGTAGTACAGCAAGCAGACTGCCAACCACCGGAACCCCATCTATAACACTGCTGTGGAGCTCCGGTGCAGGAGCAGATTGGAATCGGGATTTCTGAAACATCCATATTGATTCCATTGATCACGATTTCTGCACGTTTCTTTGGTGTTCTGGCCCGATTGGATGAAGGAGTAGGCTCGTCCTTTGCCACTCGAGGAGCCTTGATCCTTGGTTTCTTCTCTTTCGGTGTAGAGTTTGAAACCTTGTTACCACCTCTCTTCTTTACCACTGCACCACCACCACCACCATCATCCTCTTTTTCCTCACACATCTCTTCCATCTCCGACATCACGTTTTCATTCTTTTGTAAGTTAAACTGATGATGCATTGGGACAGAATGAGCAGATGATAACTCGGGTGAAACACCATAACCCAATTGATAGTAAGGCGATTGGTGATTTCCAGAGAACATATTCATGTACTTCTCCCTACTTTGGTTCATCAAATAGTCTACGGGAATGTGGGATTCCGAAATTCCACCGACTCGATGGTGATGAAAAGGCCCGCCATTGATAGAGGACATGACTGGAGATGGCTGTGTATGAAAACCACCACCACCACCACTACCAAAAAGGGGCTTTGCAGCCATGGAAGTTATCAACTGAAGGCCAAGATCATTCTTCATTTGGGGCTCGAAAAACGGCCAATTCCTATAATTCAAGTTCCCATTTCCATCCATCTTACTTCCGAGAATCAAATACAACAAAAAAAACCCGCGCAAAATATGAAATTGACCGTACAAAACTCAGTAAGCTAACAATGTGTTCGACGAAAGTCCACTATACTCCAGATGATGCAAAATCGTATCATGAAACGGTGATCGCAAACCCTACAAAAACCACATGAGAAATGCAACTGTAAAAAAAAACAAATCACTCTACGCAATCACGAACAAGAACACAGACAAGATAATTAGAAATTTAAGCATTCAGAACAGATTAAATGCAGAGGATTTTAGGACTTTTGAAGTCAGATCTCTGTAGATTCACACAGAACAATGCTTGAGCCGGATTGAAATCGCAAATATATGAATTGAAAATCAAGAAACAGTGTAACTGAATGCAGAGAACTTACTGAGAGAATGAAGAGTCGGCCGATTTAGGGTTTTTTAATTGTGTTCTTCAGATTTTAAGCCTTCATAGGTGAAGGGGAAAGGGGGGGGGGGGGGTTGGCAGTGGGAAGAATGGCACAAAAATAGAGAAATCAGATAATAATAATGAAAATAAAATCAACAAAACCAAAAAGAAAAATAAAAATTAAGTCTAAATGGCTAATGGCTATGAACATTGTGTCTTATTTTATTTTGTTGAGTGAAATCATTAAATTATTATTCCAATTGAAGCAATGTTAATGTTAATTCTCATTCATTTCACAAGTTTCTGATCATCTTTATAATTATTTTTTTTTACTCACAAAATTTAATTTTTGATAGAACTAATTTATTTAATTGTTATATTCCCTTTTATTTAGAAGGTACCTTGCTATATTTTGAACAAATATAGTATATATTTTGGCATCAATACTTTGAATGATTTTTATAATCGTTGTCAAAAGAAAAATAGGAAAACATAATCTGTGAAATTTTGAGAATAAAACCAATTTGAGAGAAGTATGGAACTCACTTCATAGTGTCACACAAAATACGGCGGCTTCAAAAAGTATTTCATACAATCTCTAAGAAAATATATATGTATTTTTACATTATATTAAAGATAAATTTAAACTTACAGATCACATCAAAAAACCATACTACTCCGCATGAGATTGAAATTTCGAGTTGAGTTTTCATATTTGAAAATTCAAACCTTAAGGATATATGAGTTTTGAATGTGATCACGCTCTTATCTATATATCTATATATAAAAACAAAGTACGAAGGACATTTTTGTCAATTTATACAATTTTACAATTATTTTAATTTTGATTTTTTTTTCATTAAAAACCTGCTAAATTTTGGTAACAATTTTAAAACTATTATATATTGTGCGAGAAGTAACACAATAAGTAAATTAAAAACCGCCAAATTTATCTCTCTCATTTAGAACTTTTCCAAACGACATGTCCATAAATCCCAACTCCTCTTTATATAATTTTCTTCCCCAAACAAGTGCAAATATGATTCATTAATTTATACAATTTTACTATTATTTTAATTTTGATTTTTTTTTCATTAAAAACCGCTAAATTTTGGTAATAATTTTAAAATTGCTATATATTGTGCGAGAAGTGACACAATACGTAGATTAAAAACCGCCAAATTTATCTCTCTCATCTAGAACTTTTCCAAAGGGACGTGTCCATAAATCCCAACTCCTCTCTATATAATTTTCTTCCCAAAACAAGTGCAAATATGATTCAAGTGGAAGGACATCTCTGCCTCAATCTCATTGAATCTGTATCAATAAAAGGTGTATGTATCAATATGAGTGTGTTCTACAAGCAAATTCAGCGCACTCCAGAAAAAGAAGATCAGTATGTATGCGTGGAAACAAATAGTAAGTGCCTACTGCTGCCAGTTTGTTTGTTTTGATAGTCATACGTGTGTTCTATATTCTTCAATTTTGCTCATGCTTAAGGTTTTTTCGGTTTAACAAAGAGAAGAGGCATGGGGATTTTTTTTTTTTTTTTTTTTTGAATAATTAGGCGATCGCTTTATGTAGCCTAGCAGGTTTTTTCTTTCACTATTGATGAATCATATGGTTACGAGTATATCGACGACGTTGTTTCACCATCTCCCTAAAATGTGTATAAGCATGGTATTTGACGATAGATCATAACATATGTTAATGCAATAATTTCAGAGTATTAGAGCATTCGCAGCAACGAGGGCGCAGCCCTCGCGCCCGCGGCCAGCTCAGCTGTCGCGCCCGGGCGCTGGCGATGCGGCCCTCGGAGGGCACGCCCGTCTAGCCTCAGCTCGTGCCCGTCACGTGTCGTCGTCTGGTTGGTCAACGGTCTTTGACCGTTGACTGGCCAAAATATTTAATTTTTATTTTTATTTTTATTTATTTATTTACCTAGAAATATCTCACTTTATTCCTCACATTTTCACACCAAATTCTTCATCAAACTCTCTCTATTTTTTCAAATCCAACTTATAATCCTCTTTATTTTCATCCAAATTATCAAATGGCCGATCCCGACCCCAAATATTGGTTTGGAAACGACAACAACGATCCAAACCAAAATAACCCAAATTATCCAAATTTCCCAACTTATCCAAATTAACCAAATTATCCAAATTTCTCAAATTATCCAAATGCAACCTCTTCAAGCCCTCCTCTTTACACTCCAACACCTCTCATCCACACTCCAACACCTACCCGCCTCCAAGGTTTTCTTCCTTACGCCTCCAAACCGAACATGATAAATTTCTCAAACCGAGGCGGCCTTTCAAGCGGCGTCATCACCGAGGCCGTTGTTTTCCTCGCCGACGGGTCCTTCACGATCGAGGCACTCTCCTATAATTCGCATGTCTTCATTCGACGAGGAAGACGATGACTCACTTCCGGCCGTGAGTTTGGCCGATGAGTCCCATCCACCAGGGGAAGAGGACGAGGTCGAGGCCGAGGAGGTGCCTCCGCCGGTGCAAATAGCTCGAGGAGGCCAAGCACGAGGCAGAGGAAGAGCTCGAGGCCGTGGAAGAGCTCGAGGTCGAGGCACAATACCGACGGAGGTAGAAGCGGAGCTACCGATGGACGTAGAAGCGGACAATGTCATCCCATATTCCGAGGACGAGACCTTGTGCCTTTTTCGTGTTTGGGTAGATATATCCAACCATCCAATCTTGAGCAACAAGAATAAGGAGCTTGCTTTGTGGATTCGAATTGCCAACTGCTACAACCGAATTCGACTAGCTCATACTTATGCTCGCAACTCTGAGAAATTGCGGCATCATTGGAAACGCGCAATGAAAGACATGAAGTTGTTCAACGCGTACTACTATTCGTACTCGATGAACTTGGGTAGCGGAAGAGGCGCGAAGGATATTCTAAGTGACGCCTACCGCGAATTTCAAGGGACGACAGGAAAACCTTTCAAATACTACAAGGCTTGGGAAGAGGTGCGCGAAACTCCAAAATTCTTAACCGCCACCGGCTCCCTCGACACTGTGAAACGATGCAAAAATAGCATCGACGGCTCATACTCCCCTGAGAGTAGTAGGGAGTCAACTCCTTTGTCGGAAATGGCGGATTCGACGAGCTTAGGCGAATACCGACCCCGGCCTGAGGTTTCGAAAGCGGCCAAGGCAAATGCAAGAGGGAATTCGAGAATGTCCGACTCCAACGAGACGGCCTCGGCGAGTGCGAAGGAGAAGGCGGCAGAGGCTCTCCAAAGTAAATCAAACTCTCTTGAGTTTTCGGCCATGTACGACATCTACCTCAAAGATACCTCCGACATGTCTCCGAGGATGAAAAAAAGGCACAAGCGAATGGTAGAAATCGTTTGCGCCAAGCTTGGCCTCCTCCTCCCTCCGACGATTGGATTTTTTTATGTATATTTTTCTTTCGTTTCAATTGTGTTGTAATTTTCCAAATGTGCAATACAATCGAATTTTAAAAATATCTCGTACTAATTTAAATTTGTGTTTAATTAATAATAATAATTAAATAAGTATTAATAATAAAATAATCAGAGCCCTCGGAGGATTCCGGTGCAGCAAAATTGGCAGCCTTCCACATTTATTAAAATACTTATATATATATATATATATATATATATAAATTTAATATTGGGAGCCCTCCATTTTGGAGGGCTTCCTTGTGAGTGCTCTTATAGTTCTAAGTAGGTTGGGACGTAGACTTGCAAGTTGCAACAAATAAGGTGAAGCTAGGGATGAAAACGGATCGGATACGGACGGATAGTGCTTAAACCGTATCTTAAACCATATTTTTTTCTCGAATTCGGAGTCGGATGCGGAAAAGCCGGATTTGGATACGAATTCGGAATATTCGGTATACGAATACGGGACGGATATCGGACGAATCCGGGCCGAATTCGAATAAATATAATCGGATAATATTTTTCATACAAAAATTATCAGGGTGTGATTGAATTGAAACACATAAAAAAAAACTACTACGAAGTTGAGAGTACACATGTATAATACTATACTACTGAACTTTCCAAGTTGGGATCACAATACCACATTTTTAAAAGTTTATAAGCTCTAAGTGCTTATAAGATGTTTGAAGTGCTTATAAAATGTATTTTTTAAGGGCTTATAAGATGTTGGAGTGTTTATATAATTAAGTTTATAAGATGATAAATGTTTTCTAGTATAAACTAAGTTTATTGTGTAAAAGTACATCATTTTTTCCACTAATTTTTCCAATAATATAAATACGATTATTTCAACTTTATATATCTATTGATGAAAAAAATTCAAATAAAAATTTTATTGTAAATAGATGACTAAAAAAAGAGATTTACGCAGTAAAACAAAATTGAAAAAAAATAATAATTCAAAAGAAAAAGAAAAAGAAAAAAAAAAAGAAAAAAAAAAGAAAAGAGAAATAAAATAATATAAAATAAAATAAAATAAATTTAAAAGCCGTCTCTCTCTCTCATCTGCTCTCTCTTATCTCATTATTCTCTGACTCTCGCTTTCCATTTCTTCTTCCTAATGCCGGCGAACCGCCTCCCTCCTCCCCTGCCAGCGCAGCTCTTCGCCGCCGTGACTATGTCGCCACATTCTCCTTCCTATTCTTCACAGCATCAGTTTTTATTTTTGGAAAAAAAATTCACAGATTTCCGGCGTGAATCTGTTGCCGCATGTTCCTAATCGTGCCCCCTTCTCCTTCGTTTTCCGGCGAGTTTGCCGCCTCAAACCTTGACGACAGCGGCGGGCAGAGAAGCCTCGTCTGCCCTCTTACTCTCCCTCTCCCTCTCGTTTCTCCAGCGGAAAGGAACGGCCGCCGCGCTCACGCCGTTGGATCTGCATTACCACGCCTCCATTTCGTTGGATCTCATGGATAATATCGGCTGTGCTTGCCGGCCGCCGGTGACTTTGAACGGAGGAAGATAGAAGAAGATAGAGAGGGAGGAAGGCGGTGATAAGTGAATGGGATTGGGAGAAAAAAAAAATTATTAAAATAATGTTAATAAAAAAAATTAATATAAAATATAATATATTAAAAAATTCGGATATCCGGATTTGTTATCTGGATAATATCCGATAAAATATGGTAAACCTCGGATACGGTCGGATATTATATATTCCTGAATCCGATTCTGGATCCGAAGTCAGCTATCCGTATCCGAATTCATATCCGCCCGGATACTAGTTTTTCATACCGAATTCAGGTACCGACCGGATACAGTTTCGGATCGGTCGGGAAGTATCCGATCCGTTTTCACCCCTAGGTGAAGCTAACTAGCAACATTACATTACACACTCACATATTATCAAGTATATCGGAATCATTGTTTCCATTATAATCTGTGTTACTATTTTGAGCAAGTCAAATTTTTTTTTTTTTTTTTTTTCATTTCAATGAATAGTTCTTAATTTTACTTCAATTTATATTTTAGCTTTTGCGAACAAATATTCATCAAAATAATGAAGAAATCGATTAAATGATATTTCTGTGCAATGCACGGGGTAAATTTTTAGTATTATTCATATTAATATACATCAAAACATAATATACAACTTCATTTTTCAGAGTCACTGAGATGCAGTGTCTCACATAATATTCCATTATATGGCCAAGTCACATTTTTTATTTTACCTTTATGTATTACTATTATAGAATTTATACAAATAAATATTGTGTTAATGTATTAAAATAGTCATTTAAGATGATGGACAATAAATGGTAGACGTGTAAAAAATACCTTTACTACTTTGATTCGTTAATTGATTTTGTAAATCATTTCATTTTACCTCTCACCACCATTTCAACTCGTCATCCCGATGATTGTATTCTCCAAACTTGTTTCTCTCTCTCTCAACTCGATTTCCAGTGTATAGGTTCTGAAATTTTCTCGACACTGAATTTCTTGATTTTTTTTTTTTTTTTTTTTTGAATTTTGATTGAATAAGATCTTTTATGTTTCTATATATATATATATATAGAGGTTGGTCCATATGTTAATAAATCCTGATATATTAAATAGGAATAAATTTGGACCATTGATCTTAATCAAATCTATGTCTGTCATTGATTTAAGCATGGTTTCAAAGGGCAACCAGCATGATTTCATTTAAGCATGAATTGATACATTTAAAAACACAATTATATAATAAGCATAATTTTATGCACATTTAAGCATAGTTTTGTATACCTTTAAGCATTTTTAACATTTTAACACGCCATGATTTATTAACACACGAACCGTTCTATATATATATATATATCTTGCAATAGTTCCCAGACTTTGCTCACATACTGAAATATTGAAACTATTGACACTAATCTACAAAATAATGTAATTACTTCCAAATGCATTGACCTCACAAAATAGTGCTACAAGAACTATCTTATAAGATCCAATTGTCTCAGCCTTACACCAAGATACTATTGGAACGATTTTATAAAATATAATTTTAATTGTCTCAAATCTTCCAAAAAAATTCGCAGTTACAGAGGGGGCTGTTGATGCCGGAAAGTGAGGCGGAGTAGAAGGAGGCGAGAAAGAACTACTCCCTCCGTTTTTTTCGAAGTGGCCTAGTTGTTTTTTGCACAAATATTAAGTAAATAAAGATTAGAAGTTAAAGGGTACCCACTATAGAATCATTAGTGTAGATTAAAATTGTTAATTGATTGTTTCTTTTATTCCTGTAATTCTTATTATTTTATTTTTATAATCTTTTTTTTATTTGAAGTGGCCATGTTATTTTTATTCTTGTATTTTTTTTTTGTGGTCTTTTATTTTTGAAAAGAAAAGCAGAGACGTTTGATCAGCAAGAAAAAGACAGAAAAATTAATCTAGATTGATAAGTTGAAGTGGAAATGAGAGAGGTGGAGATTAATTGGGCCATTTAATTAGGGTTTAGTTAAATTAATTGAATTTAGACTTGCACACATGTGGGTATGTTGGTCCAAAAAAAGAAATAGGTCACTTGAAAAAAAAACACTCCAATATGACAATTAGGCCACTTGAAAAAAATCAGAGGGAGTATAATTTTCTAAACCGAAAAGTGAAAAGTTGTCCCTACAAATTCAAATATCTGTTTTTTTGGGGGGGTGGGAGGGGAAGGAGTATTTTTTACTCAATAAAAGTTAGACAGTTAATTCTTTTTTAAATATTTGGAGCCTCTATTTATTCAAATTTTTAATCCTATATAGCTATAATTTGAAGGAGTGATATGCTACTCACCTCCTGTGAACATCATTTGTGGGCACTTATCGTCATTTGTTCATTTTAATATTATTTTGTTCGATTGTTTTATATTCTAATACCTTACAAATTAATATTGAAATCATTAAACCTACATAATATATAAAAATTGACATTCGATTTGTTATTTTTTTTCATGAAACTTCAAAAAATGAATAATATAACAAATCGAATGTCAATTTTTATATATATTGTAGATTTAATTATTTCAATATTAATTTTTAAGATATTAGAATATAAAACAATCGAACAAAATAATGCTAAAATGAACAAACGGTGATAGGTGCTCACGGGAGGTGAATAACATATCATTTCTAACCAAGTACCACAATATTCAACATTCACAAACCAGATTTAGTTTATTTGAAACAATATACTTTTTTCTAGCAATATTGTTATCACTTTATACGTTAATGAAGAAATTTTTAGAAGTTTTATTCAAAAACAAATATTTTTAGAAGTTAAATACAATTACATTTTTTTAAACTGTAAAGAAATACGGAGTATTACAGTACATTTCTTCAAAACTTCTCTTTTTTTTTTCTTTTTTTTTCCTTTTGAAAATACAATTTTATATTTTTCTTTTCCTGAGAAAATCAAAAAGTCTAGTTTATTCTAGAAAAAAAAAATTTAAAAATTAAAAAAAAAATAAAATCAAATACTTCCAAAACTCCTTCACACCACACGCCCAGTAGGGAGTAGCCACACAACACTATCTTCTTCTTCTTCTTCTTCCTTCTTCTTCCTTCTTCGACGAAAGATCATCTCTTTCATGAAATGGGACTCAGAATCACGTAACTAACGCAGATTTCTTCGCAGTTGAAACAGCAACGACACAATGCAAGTTTTGGCATCAGCCACCACCAAAATCGTTCGTCCCCTTTCTGGGTCGATTACTACACTACCATTTTCTCCTCTGTTGCCCAGAAAATTCGTCAGATCATCTTCTTCATGTAAGCTTCTTTGCTCTTGATAAATATATTGAGACACCATTGGAAATATTGCGTCAAGATCTTCATTTTCGATTCCTCACACACACGCGCGTATTAACATTTAGCTGGAATAATTTGAATTGAAGTTATCTCGATTAGGATATGACTGAAATTTCATCTAGTTGCTTTGGATTTGTGAGTCACTGCAACTTGCTTCTGCATAGTTTCTAGAGCTATTTTCTGTTTCTTTTCTTCTGCGGTTTGTGCGAGAAGCTTAAGGGGTCCATCGTAGGTTTTGAAAACAATCGATAGATTCTCTAATTTGATAGCATACAATAAATATTTATAATTTTGGATTTAGTTTTAAAATTGAATTTGCATCCTTTGATAAAGCTTTGAGAATTCCTATTTTGACTTGGTGAAGTGATTTTAGTCTCTCCAAAGAGTATTTACGATGTTCAAAGTCTTACTCTCAATAGTTGTTAAATTCATGTTATGTTCCGTAGTTGCTGATGATACTGAACCTCTTCTTTCTCAGCGCAATGCAGAACGGCACTGAGATATGCTGCGAGTAGCAGATTAATTAGATCACATGCTTTAAATGTGGGAACTGGTTCTGGTGGATATGAGGAGAGGCAGGACAATGACAGCGACCGACATACTGAAACTTCCTCAAAAATGTATGTAGTTTTTGCTTCAGATTATAAGGAAGTTCAAATTACTGATAGAAATTTCCGTAGTGCAGAGAAGTGTTGTAAGTGGAATTCAGTGTTATACTGTTATAATGTTGTTATAAGATTTATCCTTGTGATGAACACCTGCGAATTAAAACTCTTATGAATCATGAAATCTTGTTATTTTCCTGATGATTCCCCTATCCTCGTCACACGTGAATATCTAAAGAAAAGTATGCAGTATTTCAAATCTTATTAGCTGTAGGCATGCTTTATGAACCCAGAAATTTTGGAAAAAATGTTTGGCTTCTTTCTGACCAGCATCAGTTGTCAGAAATAATTCGAAAGAAACATAATATAATGCTTCCATTTCTGTTTCTTGCCCTCTAACCTGTCCTTTGTTAAGCATGTGCGGAGGCGTATCTGTCTCTTCCACATTTCATATTTGCTCCGAACTCATCAATTAGACGTTGTTATGTCCTGACTGATTTGTTCAACTTCATGGCAGTGAGAAATCTCCTGATCGAATACCTTATCTTTTACCTATTGCTGTTGTGCTGTGTTCATGCACTATAGCATTCTTACTTATTCTTTTGAAGAAAGGGCCTACATCACTTTTACCAGCTCTAGCAAAGTCAGGCTTCACTGCAGCGTTCTCCTTGATATTTGTTTCTGAGATTGGAGACAAGGTATAATATTGCAGAAATCGGGGGTTTATTTTATGTTATAGCTTGAATTCTAGTGTGTGTATGCTGGCATTATCATGTGCTTGCCATTTTTTAAGTATTATCTGTTGATCTTATGTTTGCATACAAAAGATCGTACCATTTGCACCAATCTCAGTGATAATTTTCCTTATGTTTGATTGCTTATCGGTATAATGTCCTTATTACCATCATTTAGAATTTAGTTGCATAGTTATTTCTTAGACCGCTCATATGTGTTCTGGAGATTAAGATTGTAACCATTTTCCAATTCTGTTGAAGCTTGCCCCTTTTTCGAAAAATTATATTTGCTTTCCTTGATATATATTGAGATGAAATCTCGTGCTCATGGTTGTTGACACCAACTCTCACACACACACACACACACACACACACATATACATATACATACATATACATATACATATACATATACATATACATATACATATACTTTTATACAAATAATATCTTCATGTCTAGACTCCAGAGTCAAATGCTAAATCATATATGTATTTATGTGGAAGTTTTGCATTGGATGCACCAGAGGCCATGTTTGTTTCTTTACCTGGATGCCTACTGCAACTGATTTTATGGGTATTTGTGTGGGATGTCTCAAAAATGTTTTCACGTCTATCTCAACTATATTAATCCTAATATAGGTTTATGTATATGGTACTGCTTTGATCAACTTTCCTTTTCTTACTATTGTACTAGTGTGTTGATCTGATTATTTACGTTTGGGTTATAGTTGAAGTTGGTAGATGTTGCTCAGCTTTAATTTGGTTACAGTTTTGCTTTCATTTGACAGACTTTCTTCATTGCTGCTCTCTTGGCCATGCAATATGAGAAAGTGCTGGTATCTTTCTGTTTCTCTCTCTCTCACTCTCTCTCTCTCTCTCTCTCTCACACACACACATACACACCCAAACAAACTATTCTTCTCATGTTACTGTCCCTATGGAAGCAGTTGTAGTTTTGTGATGGGAAGGAAACATTGTGCACTTACTCTTCTTAATCATGATCAGGTTCTCATCGGATCAATAGGTGCACTCTCACTTATGTCGATCCTATCTGTCATAATTGGTCGGATATTTCACTCGGTGCCAGCTCAATTTCAGACAAGTAAGAAGTAGTTCTTGTCAACTGCCATGAGCCATTATTTAGTAAGATAAAAGTTGTCAGCCTAGCATGCATGTCATATGAAATAATGTTCTCTGAAACAATTGACAAAATTTTCACACAATGAAAATCAAATTATAATAATAATTACTATTATAATTATTATTATTATTTTTTTTAATTTTGCGTAAATATCTTTTAGTTTGGAAACTCGCATATGTTGTAAAAGGACTTGATGATAAATGAATAAGTAGAATGTTTTGTTTATGCCATGAGGATTCTGAGATTTGGTAATTTTGGAACAGCTTTACCGATTGGAGAGTATGCTGCCATAACCCTTTTGATGTTCTTTGGCCTTAAATCAATTAAAGATGCATGGGACCTTCCTTCACCAGTAGCTAAAACTGGGGAGGAGAGCAACCAGGAATCCGATGAATTTGTTGAAGCTGAAGAGCTTGTCAAAGAAAAGGTGAAAATTTTTCAGTACCATTTCTTATACTCAAATTCGATTGCAAGTAATAAGTCTCGTCTAGATTCATCTAAAATATTTCTTATGGCATCTGATGCTTCCCGAGCATATGGCAGGCCTCAAAACGGCTATCGAATCCCCTTGAAGTTATATGGAAGTCGTTCAGCCTCGTATTTTTTGCTGTAAGTGTATTCCTCTATTATATACATCTGTTTTTACTACTATAAGATAACATAAACTTTACACTTGTAACCCAAATTTGCAAAAAGTGTGAAGTTTATGTTATCGGTTTACATTATAAAAACTCGCTTGCAAAACCAGAATTGGTCTGAAGAACAATCACTCAGATATTATCTTTCAGGAATGGGGAGACCGGTCGATGCTGGCAACGATAGCCCTTGGTGCAGCACAGGTATTAACTCGTTTGCAGATACACTACAGTTTTTCCAATTTCTTTTTCTTAACATGTTAAGAAAGTTTTTCAGTCACCATGGGGAGTTGCAAGTGGAGCCATCGTAGGGCACCTGATCGCCACATCTATTGCAATACTCGGAGGCGCCTTTCTCGCCAAATACATTTCCGAAAAGCTGGTAAATATTATTATGTTTTTTAATTTTTCTTTTGAATTATTCACAAAATTTTGGTTTAACTGTCTTATATAACTCAATCAGGTTGGATACGTCGGTGGAGTTCTGTTCATTATTTTTGGAATCGCCACATTTTTCGGAGCCTTTTAGTTGACTGTTTTTTAGAGGAGTTCAGCGAAAGAGGAGTTAAATAGGATGACTTGATTTTGAGAATGTAATGTAGCAACAAAATTAGAGCTCTCCATCTCTTCTACTAATGTTTCCATTCTTGGATCTGTGTGTAAATCTTTGCTCACATTTTTTTATTATTATATATACTTGAGTTCATCATTCATATATATCTGAAGTCCAAGTATCGCCAATTTAATTTTTCTTTTATTTTCTAATTCTCTTCCCCTCCTTTATTTTGCAACTATATGTATGTAGATACCTTCATTTCGAAATTAAAAAAGATAAATAAAAAAAAATATATTCATCAAACTTAAGTCTACAAACGAAAGATCAGCTTGAAGTGGACTGAGTTTGCATCATAAATATAAAACTGTGTATGTAAGTAACACCACGTCTAAATCAAGAAAAATGATAATCGATGGGAATACACTTTTTACCATTATTATTGACGAATTTCTCAAAAATATTTACCAAAGACAAGCTTAGGGAGTACTTTCTCTGTCCCACCTAATTAGTCAACTTTTATTATTTTATATTTCACATATGAATATAAAGGTGAACTAATTAAATGGGACGAATGAAGTAAAAGGAATTAAATGAGTGATGAGATGAATATAAAAGTAAATGTAAATGTCGGGGTTACATGATTGAGTGTTAGATGAATTTCACGCTCTCTCAGCTTTACGCATCAACTGCATAAGCGGAAAGCTAAGCTGATCTTTTACCGAAGTAGTATTACATATTTATATATCCTCAACAAAAATTATGCTCCTTAATTTCCCATTCCCTCCTCAATAACCAAAAAATATTAATGATGCCGGAAGGATTTTTTAATCTCACTCATCAAGACTTGTTCTTCTTTACAGCTAAAGCTGCAGCTTTGTACCAAGAAGCTGCAGCCACGGCACCTGGGTCCGGAACCGATGCTAGAATTTCAGCCGACACATATGATGAACGCCCAGCCTGGAAAATAAGGTAACTTCGTTATCTAATATTTTCTTTAACTTCATTAGATTATTCTTGAAATGATAATACTTCTACCAACTATGCTTATAAGCAGGTATTACAGTGATTACATGCGACATGACATGTTGTAATGCTCTAAGCATAATGATTTATGGGAGCGTCACTCTTGACTCAAAAGTAACACTTGAGATCGAGAAAATCAAATACTCCATACATATAATAAAACCATCGCAAATTATTCAAACTTCTTGTAAAGTCACCAGAGTGCTATAATTTGCAATGAAAAGGAAAGTTGGGGATTGATATTTACCTGTGCTTGCATGTTTTTAGTCGACTCAGCACCAGCGACAGCTGCTTCAGCGGAGAAAACAAATGCCTCAACAGGATCTTCTCCAGAGGCCAATTTCTGCCAATAAAAAGCCTCTTTGTTTGACTAAAATATTTTGGGCCCAAACTAAAATAACTGAATGGAGAAAGTAGGCAATTGTTTCTGACCTCTTTAAGGAGAGATGATGCTGGAATAAGGGCATCCAACAAAGTCCGGTAACCTGCTTTGGCACCACCATATTTACTAACTGCAGCAATAGCAGCTTCAAGAGCACCAGCCCCTATATCAAGAAGCTCTTAGATTTATCAATTATCATAGCAAAAACTGCACCAAGTCAAATATGCATTGTTGAGTGTATCTTACATTGTAGTGCTGTAAGGCCAGTATGATTATTTGCCTTCAACTGTGCATAAGCCGCCTTAAAGAAAATGTCATATCTATTATTGTAAGAGGAAAACACCAAAAAAGTTCAGTATGATAAAATATCATCCAACACAGTGTCAGAAATGGAGATAAGAAAGGATATATACATGATGCCACTTGTTCCTCCCATGACTTTTCTTATAGAAGATCCAATTTCACTGACAGTCTCAGCAGGATCATTCAGAGGATAACTGGAAAGTAGAGTTCATAAGAAATGCTGAGTAAGAAAATGAAGGGAGTTATGACACGGCTACTTTAACTAGCCCAATCGTGAGAGTACACCAAAGTTAAAGGAATTCACAAGCAGAAAGCAAAAATAATTGATGACTCGATAATTAGGTCAAATTCTTAAGCAGCACCAGTTATTCATTTATTGATTTCCTCAAATGCAAACTGAACAATTATCAGTTCAGGAAAAAAAAAAATCCTCATGCTCTGAAACTGAAACCAAACAGGAGCAGACCTTCTTTAAACCGTGATTCTCATTTGCCCCCGAAGTAAGACCCTTCTTAAATTACTTCTAACAGCTAAAAGTCCAGTAGGGCTAAATCAGATAAATAACCTAGAATTTGAGCATCTAGTACCCAACTCAATGCAAACAAGGAAATGCTACTAAATGAACACAATGCATTATTCCGAAATAACACAAGTTACAACATAAAGAGTGCCCACAAGAAGGTTGATTAGTACTCCGTATATGATACTGTCTTCACAGTGATTACCAAAAGTAAATTGATATAAAAGCCCCTTTGACTAAATTTTGGCCATGCCATCAGCATTCAATTATGCTCATAAGACATGAGAGAAACAAGTGGAAAAGAAAAATCATATACTCTGCCAAATCATTTTTGTTTATTCCAAAGAGGATTTTGATTCTTTCCTAGCATTTCAGAGCGAACTGAAATGAAACCAAAACGAAGGCTTTGTTAAATAGTCAAGCCAGAAATCTCAGACTATAACACACCAAACGTGCAGCACTGTTAGAAGACGAAAGGAGAGATGGAGAATAAGAGGCTCACCACTTTTTCAAGTCTTCAAGAATGGCTGAAGCGCCTTTGGACATCTAACATATGAGAAGAAATTAGAATCACTTGATCCAGATTCACACATTTTATAAAAATATACATAGTAACATAGTATACACACTTACTGTTGATCCACAGTCACCATCACCAACTTTGCTGTCCAATTCATTTAAATCATCCTTGAGATTTATAATTGCAGTTGCTGCTGCTTCAATAGCCACTTCAAGAATATGCCCCAGAGGACTTAGCTGCTCGGGCCGACTCAATGTCTAATTAGAACAAAAGACCAACAAGAAAGTGAGGATCATAACATAACAGCTATATAAATGGTCATGTATGAGAAAGGTTGCATCAACCAGAGAAAAGTATAAAAGTCCAGCATACCTCAACGTTCTTTTTAGAGCGGGATGGTGGAATAGGAACAGGGATCTTCGCGGGTGGGTGGTTACCTGAGAGCATTATAAATTTATAACATTACATAAATTTTAAATATCCCCAGCTGAACAAGTGCACAGCTAATGAATGGATAGGCATGACACTGACCATCAACAGCAACAGGCCAATTTGGAGCTCTAGTTGGGGCGTCCAACCGGTTCAAAATTGATTGGTCTGCCTTCATCACAGTGATTGAAAATCCTGCAACAGAAAATAATAACAATGATAATATAAATTGCTGTTTGTATATAAGCATACATTCCGGTCAAGATGAATATACCTGCCATATCGAGAGAGGTCATAAATGAACCGGTGTATACTCTCTCAACAGCCAGTCCATGTTCCAGCTGCAGTCCAGGAACAGCCTTTCCAGCAGCTATCATCAGTTCCATAAGAGGAGTGGCCCCTAATCTGTATTCCCAACCATTCAAAGGTTTAGCAGCAGAAAAAAATATTAAACATATATATACAGGACCGTGGCAGTAGTACAAAGTGTTTCTGGGTGTAGAAAACAGAAGATAAGTATACAGAGAAAGTAACTACAGACTTACCCATTAATCATCAGTACAACTCTACTTCCACGTGTTATAGGAACATAATTTGTTTCCTACATATAAACCATGAAATTACACATGTTTAAAGCTAAGATCAGGAGATGACATCCAACACAAATAAACTCTTCAAAAAGATCTATAATCAAGACAAACTAGAATAAATGAAATACATGTTAATAATTACTCATATACCGTTGACAATATTTGCTTCAGGACATGAGAAACGACAATGTCAGCAGGTTGGAGGTCAGCCACAGCAGCACCTGGTTCTCCGTGCTGAAAGGCAAGTAATAAATATTGATTACTTTCGCGCATGTGCATTCAATATGCAGTAATCTTGTCAAAATTCTTTTTGGCTGCCACTGCCGATTTGCTGAAGCTACTTTACTACAGCTATGAGGATCAACATGTACAATTGTTTGTATAGAATTCAATGGATTGGAAAACACGGTCAAGTAAGTTTTGTAAGAACCAAAGTTTCAATAAGCATAATATGTTTCCAAATCAAAAGCATGATATAACTGTCCCTATATTCAACGGCTGAAAATTGAAACATTCCTAACCAAAAGTAATTGCTCTGTGATCAATACAAAATTACAAATACATTCAAAAGTAACCCCTTACAATTCCAAGGCCAAGCTCCATCTTGCCAGGGCCTAAACGATCTGGAGTCACTTGACCTGGCAATGTGCAGACGGAAAATGCAACACCCATTGTGCCAACCATATCCGATGCTCGTTTAGCTTCAGCAGCTACTTGTTCTAAAGAGAGACCAGAAGCTGCTGCTGCTCCAGCAATCTGTGGTTTACAATTTGAGTTTGGATCAGAAACAGTATACATATAGAATTTTCATTGACGCTTCTCGAAGGAATAACGAAAAAGAAACTAGGTAATGAATCAGAACCAGGGTAGCAATGCAGCCCTGAAACTTTGACTAATATTTTGAAGATACTTCAATTAATTTCAATCATAATTACATTGCTAACACATGAACATTTTCGTTAAGAAATTTAATTATCATAAGCATGAAATTCTTCCGTTTCAACAATAACTCATATTGTTGAGCATAACTAAACGGACCAAAACTGATTAGCACGAAATAAACAAGATAGCAAATATCATATGACGGATCCAGAAGAAATCAAAACAACCTTATGAACAAGAATGGTTCCAGCTAAACCTCTTCTCCCAGCTATGCCTCTCGGAGGTGGTAGAGCGCAGTCATCACCAACAATTACCATCTGTTAACACAAGCCTTGTATGCCCATATCAGCTAACCATCAAATTATAAGCAAAAGCTGTTTGCATATATAGAGTGACATACCTCCACTTTATAACCTTCAGTTTTAGCCCCCTCGGCTGCCAACCCAAAATTCAGGCGATCCCCAGTGTAATTCTGTAACCCAAAAAAAAAAACTTAAAGCAACACAGACACACACAAAGAGAGAAAATATTCACCAACAAGCTTAAACAATATTTTGATAGAAAAAGTTATCATACCTTCACAATCAGGAGGCACCCTGGAGGTCCAGTCACAGCCCTGATGCCCTGATACAAATATTTAGCATGATCATCTAAAGAGATATTCACAAGGAAACAGACTACAAAAAAAGTGATGATGTCATCTCTTAGAAACTTAGAAGTCTGCATACTGCAAGAATGGCGTCGACAGTAGGAGAGGCAAACACATCCCCACAGATTGCTGCTGTAAGCATCCCCTCTCCAACAAATCCAGCATGAGCCGGCTCATGACCACTTCCGCCTCCTGTTTGTTAAGCAACTCTAATCAGTTTCACCAGTGTGCGTATACCACTTCTAACCAAACTTGAGTTCCTAATGGTCAACTTGAAGTTCCTTAAAAGTGCCCTCAAAAGCTCAGCTGAAAAGTTTGACATCTAAACTAAGGCAGATTTTGTCATAAGCCAGTCCCCACATTGAATTATTTATTTGTCCCTTGTAGTAGTGCGAATCTTATAAATTCCTCCTAGCCCAATAAATATTCAACAGATCAAAGCGACAGCAAAACATGATCAGTTCTAGACTTATGGTAAGAATTAAGAAATCAAGAGTAAGTGGAATCAAATGATATGGTGTTTTAACATCTTCATATCCAAACTTAATATTATAACTACATGGCAAACACTTCACTTCTTTAATAGTAGAAATCATCTATATTTGTTAATCAGACTGTAAGGAAATCATTTGCAACAATATTATCGATTTCATAGTGAATCAATCTAAGCAATAAAAACTTAGTTCAGTAAAGATAGCTAAGTCCTTCTCCTGGCATATGAAAACATTTGAGTTTACATTGATTTCAGACTACAGCTACAACTAGATGTTACTCCGTATTTAATGGTAACAAAGAATACAGTCATCATTCAATGAGTTGCATCACCCAATAAATAAGAGGTATAGATGCTGATGTCTTTTATCAAACTTGTCAAACATGCACTATCTCATCTAGCAAAGTGATGCATAAGTGTCCAAGAACAACAACTGGAAACAAAGATAAAGCAGTTTACGATGTATGTGACCTGATATAACGGCTACTTTGTCATAAGTGGCACCAGAAACATCATCACGTAATACAACTTTGACCTATATACAAAGGTGTCCATTAGTTGGTAACTAAGCGTATAAGAAGAGTTGTGCTGATTGAACAAAATAAGACTGGTGTAGTTACTTCAGGGAAACCATCCAAATATTGCAAGCCAGGATAGGTTTCAACCAGACCCTCAATGAACTCTGTCACGACATCTGCAGCAAAAAGTACATAAATCAAATCATGAATTACCAGTATTCTTGTGTATAGAACATGCTTATTGGGCCACATCGAATAACTGACAGATCTAGTAATCATCTCTAATGAATATGAAAAAGGAAAAATAATACATGTGTGTGCATTCTAAAATTCAATCCAAACTACAGTTCCACTGCACTAAATCATATTACGAGCGCATCCAACAACTAGGCGGCAGTTACAAACCCACAGGCATAATGTACAACTCTACAAGCATGATGTACAACATTTCAATTATCACAAAAAACATCAGTAATTGTAAGTCCCACTCAGAATTCAACATAAACATCAACGAAAAAACACAGGAAACGTAAAGAATAAACACCAGAAATCCAAGATACGCAAAAACCAAATAATCTCGTAGATGATGCACTTAACAACACAAGCGAAGTGTCTCCACAAACTTGCACATACACACTCGGAATTTTGTGTGATTGTCTAAATACAGTTAGCGTAATGCACTAGGTATAATTCACTTGTGTAACATTTACAAAACGAATAAGAAATTGAGCGCAATTCACTAAATCATTCGAAAATGTAAAAGTCGAGAGTCGATAGAAAATTCAAGTGCAAGTGCATGCATCAAAACCGCACACTTCCATAAACCTCCGCAGAAAGAAAAAAATAATCAAACAGGCGAGAAATTCATCAAAAAATTCACGAAAAACAAAAATGCAGAACAAAAATGGGTAGGAAAATTGACACAAGAAGAAACACAAACAAACAATCAAAGAGGAGTAGCGAGTGAGGAAGAATCGTAACTGTTTGGGTCATTGATAAGTTTCTTGCTGTGAAAATCCATGAGCAAATGCGAGCTCACAGTCGAATTATCAATCCCTAATGCAGAATTAGGAAAACCCCCAGATTTTAGAGAGAGAAAGAAAAGTGATTGAGGGTTTGGAAAATTTGGAGAAAAATGGCTTCTGTAGAAAGTCACCTGACTGTTGAATAGTTGTTGATTTTAATGCATTTTTGCTTGTCCGAAACTAGAAATTAAATAAATACACATTCAATGCCAGCTAAGAGAAATCGTTCTTGTGGAAAATGCGACTTTCTTCCCCACTAGGAAGAATGATTCCTACTCTCTCCGTCCTCTATTTACTGAACTTGTTGACCTTTTATATATAACTAGCAAAGATCACGTGCGTTGCACGAGGATCCGTTTATTTTTTATAAATTTTTAACATAAGATTTAATAAATTATTTTAGGATAGAAAAATAATAATAAATAATTTGTAAACATGATAAGAAACAGGATGAGTGTTGTAACGCCCTAGGCCCACAGGGTTCTGGGCCCATTACGCAATGATAGCACAGTGAGCGTGCTAGCAACTACTTATCATTCCTTCTCAATATCATGCAGAGTCGAACCTGGCCATAAGCCGAAGAGGCTATCACCTCGGGCCCCAAAATTTTTAGGTACCATAACTTTTGTTTTCTAAATAGTATTTATGTATATTTTTTATTTTTATTTTAAGTAATTTTTAATTAAATGCAACAAAATATATAAACGTTGGCTTTATTTCATTTTTATAACATAATCTTTCACAACTTCAGAAAAATACATCATCTTTGATCTCTATTCAATTTTAACACGAACCTGATTTTGCCAAATTTGATTATGGCATAATACACACGATGCATTGTAAGTTCTATCTAACAATTAACGCGTGTAGATTAATTGTCGTCTGTTGAAATTTGGTCTTTGATCAAATATTAATATTCTACATTTAATTTATTTATTAAATTAAATGATAGATTATTGTTCTACTCCTAGAGTAGATGGAGCTAGTATATTTATATGCTCAAAGCCAATTTGTGGTGAGTGAGATATGAATATAAATTTTGGAGTTTGGATGAATTACTTCATTATTTAATGAAGTGGAGATTATCGGGCTCGGACTCAGTTTCGGGTTTGGGTTTCGTGGCCATTGGTCCTTTAGGCTATTATTTGGGCTTGGTCATGGGCTTGGCTTGTGCCTTGGATGTTTTATGTTTTGGGCCTCCAAACCTAAAGCAAATGGGCTTGCATGTTGAAGTCCAAATCGGATTTGGAAGTCAAATTCATTGTTGGCCCAACGTGCATCGTCTACAATAGTCGTTTAGATACGTTTCTTGGACGAATCAAGACGAACACCTCGTCTAGGTACGTCATATTATCATCCACTCATAACTCCCGGGGTTACACGTGTAACTCCCGTAACCTCCCAATTATGGCCATGAATGGCCATGATAGACATTGACTCGCCATGATGAGCATCAATGGCTGCATTGATTCCCCCCGTGTGAGAGTGCCTATAAATAGTGTGCAACGTAGTCATTCTAGACACACCACTCGAAAACGAGCATCTCTTTGCATCCTCTCTTCCTTTCTTCGAGCTTAGTTCCTCGCCTCATCTAGTTCGCTGGAGCTCTTGAGTTTTGCGGTGCTGCTACTCAAAAGACGAAGCCGTTTTATCTTTGGGGACGATACGCCAAAACCGTGAGCACTACCGGGGCGTATCTCGTCTTGCGGAAAGAGGGTTTTCTCTACTCGGCTATTAGTTCTTAGTTTTTGTTTATTGTAATCTTCAATTTACGTTGTAACTTTTATACGCCTGGCAAGTTTGTATTGCGGAAAGAGGGTTTTTCTCGACTCGGCTATTAGTTCTTAGTTTTTGTTCATTGTAATCTTCAATTTATGTTGTAACTTTAGTACGCCCGGCAAGTTTGTATACTCAATTTTCCAACAATCGCAAGACGAGATATCCTACTTGCCTTCCCGACGTAACTGAAGATGACGAGCGCTGCTACTTCCACCGACTCAAACATCGACGCCTCCACCATTCCATCCATGAGTTCAACTTCGTTGCCATTAAGCTCTTCGCCAGCATCTGCAACAATTTCAATCCCCAGAGGCTCGACGCTGCCTTCAAGCTACATTCATGTCAAGCGGAGGTTCCGGTTCATCCGGCTCCGTGGGTTCCACATTTGATGAGACTGCTGGTTCCACTTTTAGTGGAACTGTTGGAGCGCCATTCATGGGCTCGACTGTGGGGGCCTTCGGGCACAACCCAAGTGGCTCTCTTATAGGAGCGAACTCGGCACCAAGGGTGATGCCACCCGCCGAGAAGCCGCCGAAGTTTAGCGGAGCTGACTTCAAAAGGTGGCAACAAAAGATGTTGTTCTACTTAACAACATTGGGAGTGGCGACCTTCCTCACGGAAGATGAGCCGGCTGCGCCAAATGCCAATGAGGTGAACTTCCATGTTCGTGCTTTGTATGACAATTGGCGCAATAGAGACTATTTATGCAAGAATTTCATCCTAAATGCCTTGGATGATAGCTTGTACAATGTGTACTCTGGTGTTAACACCTCCAAAGGAATTTGGGAGGCGTTGGACAAGAAGTACCGTAGCGATGACGCGGGTACGAAGAAGTTTATTGTAGCCCGATACTTGGACTACAAGATGGTCGATTCTCGATCGATGATGGAGCAAGTACAAGAGTTTCAACTCATTGTGCATGACGTCCATGCTGAGGGGATGGTCCTTCCGGACGCGTTTGTGGTGGCGACCGTGATCGAGAAGCTACCCCCAAATTGGAAAGACTTCAAGAGCTACCTTAAGCACAAGCGAAAGGAGATGACTCTTGAAGACTTGATTGTGAAGCTACGCATCGAGTCTGATGTGCGTGATCAAGACAAACCGAAGGCACCGTCTGATGCCAAGGTGAACTTGATGGAGAAGGGCGGACCCTCCAACAAGCGTGATCGCCCAAATGCCAAAGACAAAGCAAGGCGAAGGTATCATCGAAGAAATTTGATGGTGATTGCTACAATTGTGGCAAGCATGGGCATACTGCGAAGGACTGCAAGAAGCCCAAGAACAAGAAGAAGAAGAAACATGCTGCCAACGTCGCCGAGAAAGACGGCGAGTGGGTGAAAGAAGACTTTACGGCTGTGGTCACCGAGGAGGTCAACCAAGTCGAAAAGCCGGGAGGCTGGTTCATCGACACTGGCGCTACTATGCACGTGTGTGCCGATAGGAACAAGTTTGTTACCTATCAAGCTGTTGAGGGGAGGAAGCTCAACATGGTCAGAGTTGGAGATGTGGTGCTAAAGCTTACATCCGGGAATTCTCTAACTTTGAAGAACGTGCTGCATGTTCCCGACATCCGAAAGAACTTGGTCTCGGGCTCTATTCTAGTTAGTAAGGGGTTTAGACTAGTTTTTGAGTCTGACAAGTTTATTTTGTCAAAGAGTGGTACTTTCCTTGGAAAGGGTTACTTCTCTGATGGTCTCTTTAGGTTGAATGTATTGGCTATACGTCATGTACCAAAATCTATTGAGAGTAATGAAAATGCTTCCTCTTATATGCTTGAGTGCTCTAATTTATGGTATTGTAGATTAGGACACGTTAATCTAAATGCTATAAAACGATTAGTAAATTTAGATGTACTAAAGTTAAATGAAGTTAACACTCAAAACAAATGTGAAGTTTGTGTTGAGGCGAAAATGACAAAACTACCGTTTTATTCGGTAGAGCGGAGCACGAAACCCCTTGATTTAATTCACACCGATGTGTGTGATTTAAAGTATGTGCAAACTCGTGGTGGTAAGAAGTATTTTATCACGTTCATCGATGATTGCACAAGATATTGTTATCTTTATCTTTTAAGAGGTAAAGATTAGGCTATTGAAGCGTTTAAAGACTTCAAGAATGAAACCGAGAATCAACTAAGTTGTCGAATTAAGAGTGTTCGAAGTGATAGAGGTGGCGAATATGTTGCTTCGTTTGAGAAATTATGCAATGAAAGTGGTATAATTCATCAAACGACTAGCTCCATACTCACCCCAATCAAATGGCATTGTTGAACGTAAAAATCGAACTCTTAAGGAGATGATGAATGCTTTGTTGATTAGTTCAGGGTTGCCCCAAAATATGTGGGGGAAGCTATCTTGACAGCCAACTATATACTGACAAGATTTCACTCAAAGGTAAAGATGTTACACCTTATGAGTTATGGAAAGGTTGGAAACCATCGTACAAATACCTTACAGTGTGGGGGTGTTTGGCGAAGGTTGAAGTGCCACTACCTAAACAAGTTACAATTGGCCCTAAAACGGTTGATTGCATCTTTATTGGGTATGCGCATAACAGCAGCGCCTATCGCTTTGTTATCCACAAGTCGGAAGTACCCGACATGACTGTGGGAACAACGATCGAGTCGAGGAATGCGATATTCTTTGAAAACATATATCCTTGTAAAGACAAGGGTAATGTAGAACTCAATTCTAGCAATAGAATTGAAGGTAAAGCCACGAGTTCTAAATCCGAGGATGAAGAACCTAAGTCACGCAAACGACAAAGGTCTAATCCGGAAGATAGTGAACTGAGATGTGGTAGTAGAGTTCATAAACAAAAGCAATTTGGTCTGGATTATGTAGTGTTCATGTTGGATCAAGAACTTACGATGATCAAAGAAGCTTTTTCTAGATCGGACAGTCCGCTTTGGAGATAAGCGGTACAAGGTGAAATTGAGTCCATTAGGCAAAACCACACTTGGGTGTTGGTTGATTTGCCCGAAGGGTGTAAACCCTTGGGGTGCAAATGGATCCTTAAAAGGAAATACAAAGCCGATGGATCAATTGACAAGTACAAAGCCCGTTTGGTTGTCAAAGGGTTTAAGCAGAAAGAAGGGTACGATTATTTCGATACTTATGCTCCTGTAACAAGGATTACATCCATTCGGGTGCTTCTCGCAATTGCTGCTTTGCACAATCTCGAGATACATCAAATGGATGTGAAAATTGCTTTCCTCTATGGAAATTTAGAGGAGGAAATCTATATGGAACAACCATAAGGATTTGTAGAACCTGGTAAAGAGAATAAGGTTTGCAAACTGGTTAAGTCCCTCTATGGATTGAAACAAGCGCCACTTCAATGGCACTTGAAATTTGATAATGTGATGTTGTCAAATGGGTTTAAGATAAACGAGTGTGATAAATGTGTTTACGTTAAGAACACGAATAACGGGTATGTTGTTGTGTGTCTTTATGTAGATGACATGTTAATCATGGGTAGTAATATCCGTGTAATTAACGAAACTAAGAACATGTTAAAGAGGAACTTTGACATGAAAGACTTGGTTTAGCGGATGTTATTCTTGGAATGAAAATTCTAAGGAAATCCGATGGGATTGTTTTGTCACAATCTCACTATGTTGAGAAAGTGCTCAAGAAGTTTAACGCTTTTGAAAGCGTGCCCGCCAAAACCCCGATTGAACTTAATGTTCATTTGAGCAAAAACCGAGGAGAGTCGGTTGCTCAATAAGACTATGCTCGCGTAATAGGGTGTTTAATGTATCTTACAAATTGCACTCGACCCGACATAGCATGTGCCGTGAACAAATTGAGTCGTTACACGAGCAATCCAAGCAAAGAGCATTGGAGAGCTCTAGTACGAGTTTTGAGATACTTGAAATATACTCAAAGTCATGGGCTACATTTTTTGAGATACCCCCCGGTACTTGAAGGGTACTGTGATGCGAATTGGATTTCGGACACGAAAGATTCACTTTCTACAAGTGGGTAGTGTTTACTATTGGGGGTGGAGCTGTTACGTGGAGATCCACAAAACAGACGTGTATAGCCCGATCCACCATGGAGTCCGAATTCATAGCTTTAGATATAGCTGGTGAACAAGCCGAATGGCTAAGAAACTTTCTTGAGGATATACCATGTTGGGAGAAACCATTGCCTCCGGTGATGATTCACTACGATAGCCAAGCGGCTATTGGTAGGGCAAAAAGTGGTTTGTATAATGGTAAGTCTCGACATATTCGTCGATGACATAATACCGTGAGACATTTGATCACAACTGGGATTATCTCAGTCGACTATGTGAAGTCGTTGGTTAATCTGACGGATCCACTAACCAAAGGGTTAAACCGTGATCAAATGAATAAGTTGCTAGAGGGAATGAGAGTAAAATCCACAAACTAAGAACTATCATAGTGGTAACCCAACCATGATGATTGGAAACCCCAAGAATTTGGTTCAATGGGAAAACTAAGCTATGAAAGTTCGTGTGAAAACACTCGCTTTTATCTATTCCCTAGAAAGCATTCGAGTGTTGAAAGCTTGCCTTGTGGTGAGGTTAAGTCTATGACTTTTAATGATTCCTAAATACCTCAAGGAGGTTGAGTATGGCAAGATACTCGGTAAAGAATCACCTATGTAAGTGTAAAGTGTGGCCGCTTCGTGAAAAATACACTTATGAATCCAAAGAGGTGTCCAAGGCCGAAATGGATACAAAACGTGAGAACGGATGAGGTTGAGGTGTATAAGCGTTAACATCGTTGTCTCGGTGCACGCCATGGAGGGATAGTTCAAAGCATTGCGCTACTATGCCGCCTGTGTACTCGATGGTGTAGACTATGGAAGGTTCAAAGCCACAAACTACCTATCCTAATACTTTTATACCTCGTGAGGACTGAGCTCTTGCATTTACATATATTTGCATATGACTATCTCACTCATGTGGGGGATTGTTGGAATTTGGTCTTTGATCAAATATTAATATTCTACATTTAATTTATTTATTAAATTAAATGAGTAGATGGAGGTAGTATATTTATATGCTCAAAGCCAATTTGTGGTGAGTGAGATATGAATATAAATTTTGGAGTTTGGATGAATTACTTCATTATTTAATGAAGTGGAGATTATCGGGCTCGGACTCAGTTTCGGGTTTGAGTTTCATGGCCATTGGTCCTTTGGGCTATTATTTGGGCTTGGTCATGGGCTTGGCTTGTGCCTTGGATGTTTTATGTTTTGGGCCTCCAAGACCTAAAGCAAATGGGCTTGCATGTTGAAGTCCAAATCGGATTTAGAAGTCAAATTCGTTGTTGGCCCAACGTGCATCGTCTACAATAGTCGTTTAGATACGTTTCTTGGACGAATCAAGACGAACACCTCGTCTAGGTACGTCATATTATCATCCACTCATAACTCCCCGGGGTTACACGTGTAACTCCCGTAACCTCCCAATTATGGCCATGAATGGCCATGATAGACATTGACTCGCCATGATGAGCATCAATGGCTGCATTGATTCCCCCCGTGTGAGAGTGCCTATAAATAGTGTGCAACGTAGTCATTCTAGACACACCACTCAAAAACGAGCATCTCTTTGCATCCTCTCTTCCTTTCTTCGAGCTTAGTTCCTCGCCTCATCTAGTTCGCTGGAGCTCTTGAGTTTTGCGGTGCTGCTACTCAAAAGACGAAGCCGTTTTATCTTTGGGGACGATACACCAAAACCGTGAGCACTACCGGGGCGTATCTCGTCTTGCGGAAAGAGGGTTTTCCTCGACTCGGCTATTAGTTCTTAGTTTTTGTTCATTGTAATCTTCAATTTACGTTGTAACTTTTGTACGCCCGACAAGTTTGTATACTCAATTTTCCAACATCGTCATTTAATAATGTATCTAAAATGACATTGTGTATTTACCAAACATATAAATGGACTCAAACAATATCACTTTCAAATATATTTTTGCACACATGAATTATGAGGTGAAACTTTCAACGCCACGTATGTGCCAAAATTTGTAAAAAAAAACTCAAAAATATGTGTGAAAATTTTAACAAAGATCAAAGTTGGTATATTTTTTTTGAATTTTTGAGAGATTATGTTAAAAGTGTAAATGAAACATAGCTCGTATATTTTGCTACATTTAGCACTAATTTTTATTATATCTTCATCATTCTTTTCCAGGATAATTTTGTTTTCTTATTTCAACTTACTTATTATTTATTTATTTATTTATTTCAACTAACTTTTATTATATTATTATATCATTTTGTGTACTACTATTATTATTTTATTTTATTTTTGCTTCTTAAAGGGCCTATTTTTTCGTTTTCGCCTAGGGCCTCATTTGCCACAAGATTGGGCCCGTCATATGCCAAAATGATTAATTCAAGTTGTTAAAGGTCTTATTTACTTATTTGATGAGATGTCACAGTAGTTGCTAATATGTGCATTAATTGTGTAATCATAGTGTAACTTAACTCTCTACTCCCGTACGCTTGGAGCGTGAGAAGTGTTATTAAAAGTAATGTACTATGACCATAATTCTATTGTATATTAAAAAAAAAAACACACACACACACACACACATCTACCATTTTCAATGTCTAAATGATTTAAAATTTGAAAATATAGATTCACATTAAATCTTTTTTTATTTGATTTTGATGGAAGTGGAATACCTTTTATGCTTCTCCTTAAGATACATGCTTGTTCAATGTCTCATCATCATTGCTTAGAATATCAATGCATTTTGGAATTTTATTTATTTATTATTTTTCCTTTTCTCTTTCCTTGCATTTCATTAAGTTGTAACTCTGCATTTATTTGTTTTTTAGTTTCACTTGAGTTGACTTGATATTTTACTTTGCCTGTTTATTTTCTTTGACTTATGTTTCTTTGACTCTCCTGATTGATTTCTTCTTTCCTTCTACTTGATTTGTGTAGTGTTTTTGAAATGATGTTACTTCAACGATGTTGTTGCGATTTACCTTTTGGATTGTGCTTGCTATATATGAAAGTTATGTTTCCTAAGTTATCGATCTTAGATTTGATTGTAGTCATGAAACGTTTTTTTATTAATATTTATAGGCTCAAACCTTTATAGTAAAAAAAAAAAAATCACCCTGAAAAAAATGTATTTTTTAAAATTAGAAATCTTTCAAAAATTCTTTAAAGTTTGAAAGTAAATTTATAAAAAAAAATTATAGCAAAAACTAATCTTGATTTATTGAAGAGATATATTCATCCATCAAACAACCTAGATATTATGTGCACATTTAATCACTTTGTATAACATTTAAAATTATTTTATACTATTTTAGATAACATGTTTACCTTCTTCTTGTCTCAACAACTTCCCTATGATATTTTTTGCAAATTGTAAATTTGACCATTTTTAGGACATGATGTTAAATACTCTCTCTATCTTGTTGAAAGTGAGATATATTTTATAAAAGAATATACTCTGTATGTCCTCTATTTAGTGACACTCTTATTATATTGGGACGTCCTCCATTTCTTGAACCTTTCCGTTTTGGGACGTAGGTCCCACAATCATTTTAACACTTTAACATTTTATCACTCTACTTTTTAACACTTTAACACTTTAATCCTATTAAAAAAAAATAGACGAGCCCACAATTATTCCACTTTAACACTTTAACATATTAATTTATTACTATATCATCAAAATACAAAAAAAATTGTGCCCAAGATTTATAAATTTATAAAAGAAAATTCTATAAATAATACAAGGAGTATTTTTTTAAGAACTTTAATTCGTCTCATGTTATCAGTACGAATCCGTTAGATCTCCGTCACTCAATGTTGAAGAAAATTTTGATTATCTAATGAATAATATAAATAAATAAAAAAATAAATAATTTAGATATTTAATGATAAAATAGAAAAATAATTAATATCCTTTCTAATTAAAAAAATATATGAATTGCAGTTTTTTAAAACACTAAATTGCAAATGGAGGAATCAAGTAGTACGTATACTTATGATCTCCAATAACAATACTAATTAAATAATTAAGTTCAATTTTATATCACTAATAGAAAAGGATTATTAATCGTAATATTTTTATATTTATCGTAATATTACGCCTTGTTAGTTTGCTTAATTTTTCCTTGACGGAAGAAGCTATGTCCAAAGTTATTGTGATATTGTGATACTTATCGATCTATACCAAATTAAATTATAAAGATTATTAAATAATAACAAATTAAATTTTAAATTACACAATTACCCTTAAAATTAGATTTATAATAAGGATATATTAGGCAAATCAAATTTTGTAAGAATAGGCTCTTTTATAATAGTAATAGATTTTAAAGTTTTGTGATGATGGATTTAAAATCAAATTTTTAGAGTTTAGTTTTTTTTTTTTTTACAATATACTACGAGTGTTGTAGTATCGTGTAAAAAACACTAATCTTCAAAAATTCAATTTATAATCCATCATCACGAAGCTCCAAAATTATCTAAAAAGTCAACAAGGCCAGTAAATGAATGATAGAGGGAGTACATTATTTATTTTTCAAGAAAATATTATTTTCCTTTAATTTTCTTTGTTAAACTGTTTCCAAAAAAAAAATAAAATAAATAAAATTTTCAGTAAACTAACAAAAAAGATGGAAATAGGTGATAAATACTTAGAGCACCCGCAGCGGGGCGGGCTCGCTGCTCGTCTCCGCCATTGAGCGGAGCCCCGCCACCGCTGCAAACAAGGGGCTCGGAGTTCAGGGTGTGGAGTTGCGTGGAATGAGCGAGCCCGGGCTGACGTCATTATGACTTCAGCCGGGCATATTATTTTTATTTTTAAAAATTCAACTTTCCGGAAAAAAAAAATAAAAAAAAATAAAAAGAAAAATAATGCAACGAGCCGTTAAGGCTCCGACGGCCAAAAAAAAATCCCTATAAATACCCACACCCCCCATTCACAAATTCACTCCCGAAATTCACTAAAACTCATCCAATTTCTCTTTCAATCTCCCAAAAAATTCACCAAAAAATATGGATTCATCGTCAACCTCTTCGAGTTCTTCCGACGATGTTGAAATGCTCTACCAACAACTGCAAGAGGGGTTCAAATATTGTAAACAAGTCGCAGCAGAACAAAAAGGAAGAACAGGCCCGACAACAGTGGAAGCCTCGCCGACGATTTCCAATGAAGCAACATATTGAGAGAGATCGTGAATCCGGTGCAGTCCAACTGTTCAAGGATTATTTCGCCGACCACCCCACGTACAACGACACCGTCTTTCACCGATGTTTTTGCATGTCGAAGGGTTTGTTCTTGCTAATCGTTCAAGTTCTGGAAAATCATGACCCGTATTTCCAACAACAACCCGATGCAACTGGGCGAAGAGGTTTCACTACCATTCAGAAGTGCACATCGGCAATCAGGCAGATCGGACAAGGATGCCCGGCAGACCACGTAGACGAGTAACTTCGTATGGGGGAGTCCACCAGTATGAAAACGATGAAATGATTCTGTAAGTCAATCGTTTCAATTTTTCGTGGCAATTACTTGAGGCGACCTACAATAGAAGATTATGACAGATTGATGCGTACGCACGAGGGGCGCCACGGATTCCCGGTTATGCTAGGAAGCATCGATTGCATACACAGGAATTGGACACAGTACCCGGTGGCGTGGAAGGGCCAATACACGCGTGGAGATACCCCTCGATCATCCTTGAGGCAGTCGCCTCGTTCGATCTCTGGCATGTATTTTTCGGAGTAGCGGGCTCCAATAACGACATCAACGTCCTCAACCAATCCGATGTCTTTAGAAACGTCGTGAATGAGATAGCGCCCCCCATTCAATTCGCGGCCAACGGTTGCAATCACAACATGGGCTACTACCTCACTGACGGGATCTACCCGAAGTGGCCCATTTTCGTTTCAAGCCCATCAGCCGCAAAAAAGTGATCCGAAAATGGAGCTTTTCAAGACAAAGCAGGAGTTGACTCGCAAAGACGTTGAAAGAGCGTTTGGTGTTCTGCAAAAGCGTTGGGGAATTATCTCTGGTCCTTCACGACTCTACTACCGTGATGTTATGTAAGATGTTATGTATGCTTGCATCATCTTGCATAATATGATCATCGAAGATGAAGGGGCGACATCGTTGAATTGGCATCCCCTTGAAGACGAGGCTTCGGGCAGTAATGACCTGAGGAATGAAGATATAGATCAAGGCGTGCCACCCTCTTCCGAGCAATACGTGGAGCGCACTGCCACTCTCCACAACACCCGCCGTCACGAACAACTCTTGAGTGATTTGATTGAAGAATTATGGACTCGTAGCGGTCGTAATTAATCTTTGTATCTCGTATTTTTAATTTCGATGTAATGTTTTATTTTAATTTCAATAAATAAAATGTTTAATTTCTTAAATTGATTTATATAAATAAATAAAATGCAAAATAAAAATCAATATCGAAATCGACACAAATAAATCAAAATACAAATTGAAATAAAAAATAAACATTAAAAATAGATTTTTGAATTAAAAAAAAATAAAAAATCGGAGAGAGCCCGACCACTGAAGCTTGTTTTGGGAGTGAGCTCTCTCCGCCGGAAAAGTGGGAGAGAGCCCACGTTTTAGGCTCCCTATTGGGGATGCTCTTATATATAATATGGAAATGTAGCTCATAAAATGATAATTATTTTAATCATTAATTATAAATTAGACACTAATGTATGAATTCAAACATCTTGGTTTTCTTGTATACCGGTTTATATTTACTTTGAGGATGTTATTTTATTTTATTTTTTGAGAAATATAAGTACATAACAGTTTTTTAGAAGACTTATTTTTCTTGAGCATATAGTGAAGGAAATATGAGTGCTGTTATTTTCTTGTCCTTCTCTTCTTTTTTTTTTGATCGGAACCCTCTTTCTTTTTTCTTTCTACTAGTGTTGCGCTCGTGCGCTACACGGAACATACGAATTATAAAGAGTGATAAAATTGCGGCCGGGCCCAAAGTGCCAATCTTTATACAGAAAAGTGTCAATTTATATGAATAAAAGTGTCAATCTTTAACATAATTATTTTACGAATAAAATGACAATTTTTAAAAGTGTCAATCTTTATACAGAAAAGTGTCAATCTATATGAATAAAAGTGTCATTGTTTTAGCCCGGCCGCACGGTGCCTCCGGCTGACCCAAGTGTGTCCCTAAAATTAAGTGGTTATGCATAGATGTGTCCATTTAAGTTAGTGGAGATCAAATAATATCTACCAACATAACTTACACAAATAATGTCCATCTTTTGGTTTTCGGGACAAGAATACCCTTATTATTTTTAGATCAAAAGAAATCGTCTCCTTCATTTTGCATATTCAAAATCTGAAAACCCTAATGCTCTTTTAAATCATCTCTCTCTTCTCTCTCAAATCCTCTCCCTCTTCTTCCGACTCCAGCTAGCCGCTCTAGATCTGCTCCAGATCCGGCCGCTATTTGTGTGGAGGCCCAGCACCACCGCCCCCACCACCACCAGCACCACCGCGTGGAGGCTCAAGAGTGTCGCGCGACGCAGCGCTCAGCGGCGAGGCTGACGTAATCACAGACAATGGCGCGGCCGACGGAGGAAACAGCTGGATCTGAAGACGAAGTGGGGGATTTCCGAGGTTGCTGCTGGATCCAGATCCTCCGCCGACCATTGCCGCGCTTCCAGATCCAAATTTGCCGCCGCCTCCTCCACCTCATCGGCGGACTACTCGCGAATTCAGTGAGCAGCGTCTTCTTCATCTACTGCAGCTTTGAGGTGTGCTATTTGCTTGGTGCATTTCAGCGATGGCGACAGCGTTCGATTTCTTCCCAACTCCAGCCATGGATTCCATGTTGTTTGTATTGATCAGTGGCTGCTGTCTCATTCCTCGTGTCCCTCTCCAAAATTTTGAGCACTTTATTTTTATTTTTTTGCTAGTTGATAGTATTGGAGAGCATGTCTAGATCCCATAATTTGTATTTTTTTATGCAAATTATGGTTTGAACTGGTTCTTGAATTGTGATTGTACACTTGACTATGTGTGTTGAATTAGGATGGGACTATTTAATTCAAATAGACTCATTAGACCGGTCTAATGGGTCTATTTAAATTAAATAGTCCTATTAGACCCCAATTCAAATTTAGAATTTTATGGTTTCGTTTGGATTTTATGCAACTGGAATTGGAATGATGCAAATCATGGTTTAAATTGCTTCTTGGATTTTGAATTATAGACTGGATTGGGTGAGCAAAATTGGCTCTAATGGGTCTATTTTTTTTTTCCAAATAGTCTCATTAGACCCAATTCAGATTTAGAGTTTTATGCTTTCATTTATTTCTTATGGATTCTGATTTTATGAGTTTGTTTGAATCATTAGGTCAACTGAGATTATAAAAGACCGTTGCCAATATTATGAAAAGAAAAAAATTTGAAACAATTGGATCTTTTTGGTACTATTAGTGTCAATAGAGCTAATAGAGCCAAAATCGGAAAAAAAAAGAAAAAAAAAACATAACATAAAATAAAACGTCTGAAAAATTTTTAAAAAAAATCTAAAAAGAAATTACAAATAAAAAGTATCAAAAAATTGAAAAAAAAAGTCAAAAAAATTAGTCAAAGTCAACTCATTAAGGACATTTTGGTCCAAAAAGACAAAAAAATGGACATAATTTGTGTAAATTATGTTGGTGGACATTATTTGATTCCCACTAACTTAAATGGACATTTGACAAATTACCTCTAAAATTAATAGAAAATCGAGACTATATATTTTCTCTTACATCATTATTGAACAACACAATACAATATATTATTGTTATCTTCAATAAAAAATTGATTTTTATAATAGTAAAAATTTAAAATAATTTTAAGAGAATATAAGTAAATATATTTTTAAATATTCATGCAATAGAAATATAAGCATATGCTATACTACATTTATATGAATCAACTATTGATATTATAATATTTGGATTATTATATTTTTTGTATTTTATTTAAATTCGTAATAGTTATCTAAATAATTTGCAATTAGTACTATTTTCCTTTATTAATTTGATAAATTTCTTTGAAAAAAATAATACATAAAAAAATTAAGCAATAAATCAAGATCACAGTAAATTTATCGATCAATAACTTTAAATCTAACTTAATATTATTTCACAAAAGTTCAATTAATAATTAGTTTTATTTGTGACAATATATCCAAATTTTCTATTGTGACAACAAAATTTTACACAAATTATTAATAAAAAATAGAATTGAAAAATAAATAAATAACATATGGATATAGCAAATTAAAGAAATCAATAAAATGATTTAATGCAAAAACAGAATATTAGCAAATATTGAAACACTATTTATAATTTAAATCCATTTATCACCAAATCCATTGGATAATTCACAACTCTTTGAAATAAATCATCTTCATAAAACTATTAGACAATTAGAGGTCACTTTTGAAGGGTAAATGACATTTTTGTAATTTTTGCCAACAATTCTACTTTTGTACAGATTTGGATTATACTCAATTTTATTATTGGATTAAATATAATAACACCAATCAAGTTCAAGTGTTCAAGGACCACAAACTGAACGTAAGATTGGAAGGCTCGTGCCGTCGTGCGCCAACTGGGAATGAATACTAGTGTTACTTATTTTCAAATTATTGCATGACAAACTATTGTAAAATAAAATAATCCACTTATTTTCATACCAAGATGGCGACTATAGAAATATTTCCAAACTCGTCAATACATCAGGATTGCGTTGATAACATTATTTTTTTCCAAGTTCCAAGATAACTACCGGGTAGGATTTTTTATTTTTATTTTTTTATTAGAATTAAACTTTCAATTTATTATCAAATTTATTGACATTTCACCGTCACACTCATGTTGTTAACTCAGAAATTAAGTTCGTTAATCCCTATATAGAACCCAACTCTTTGTGACATATGGATATATATTCAAAAAAAAAAAAAAAAAATCTAGTTTTAGCAAAAATTTTAGTAAGATATGCGCGGTGAGATGCCAGTTTCTTGAAGGTGGCCAAACAATTCAAAGGGTATTGCTTTGAAAACTAAATCCAGAAGAAAGTAAACAAGTCTGAACAAAGCTCAAATCACGTCCAGATTCACTCCACTATTTTCTTCGACTTGAATACTCGAATTATCGAATAAATAGGTGAAGTATAGGGCATGATGATGCCTGAAATATTTAGAAGAAGAAGAAGAAGAAGGCACAACTTTATTACCAACTTAGATTTGATTGATTCAGTGCATGCATGAATTTCCCACATCACAATCTAGCATCTATCCATGAAATAATATTCCTAGCAATTTCTTCCTTCTCGGGCTCGAACAGCAGATCGTGCAGGCACCCTTGGTACAGCTCGATCGACCGATCAGTCGAGGCTGCCTCGCGGTGGAGCTTCCCTGAAGCTTCCGGATCCGTCACAGAATCATTGGTGCCATGGAGGACGAGAAATGGCACTGTCACGCGGTGCAGGTTCTGCTGCAAGTAGCCGGTTATACGGAGAATCTCATAGCCGGTTCTCACCCTTATGGCACCGGTGAACACGAGTGGGTCCGAGTACTTGGCTAAGAGCGCCTCTGGATCCCTCGAGACTGCAATTCCTTCTTTGTTTGCAGCGGTGAATTGAAATCTCGGAAACAAGAAGGCAAAAACGGGGGCGAGTACCTATCATATCCGTCAACAAGAGATGCTCAAATCGAAAATTTCCAGAAAAATACGTAAATATAATACTAGTACTATTTTGATAAAGAAAAGAAAAAATAGAGAGATTCTTACAGTGAAGATAGGGTGGGAAGGCTGAACTCCAACGGCCGGTGAGGTTAACACGATGCCAGCAATGCATTTCTCGATTTTTGGATCGAGAACTGCCTGTTCATGCACAAAAAGTATCATGAACAACTGAGTTTGAGTAATTGGATTGATTTCTGATGATCCTCACCAGATAATTTTCTTTGTAAGGGGCAAATATCTGATTCTACCATGACCTTTGGACTCGATCAATTTAATACTCGACTTATTTGAGTTTACCAAATCCAAAATCTAATGATACTCTCCGGCCTATTTAAGTTGTATCAAATCGAACATCAGACTGAATTTCGTGCACCTGAAAATGATGTGTAATCATGGAACTGTATGTTTATTAGTATACTTCAGGATCAGTCTTAATAAGGTCCGAAATCCTGACATATGTCGGTTTTTACACTTCTTTTTCATGCGTTCAAAATTCGGTTAATGATAGTTCAATACAAGTCGAAAAGGCCAGGTACTCAGTAGATTATGATAATGAGTCCAAAGGTTTGGTTAGAAACTGATATTTGCCATATTATTGGTTACCTTCAAGATTATTGCTCCACCAGTTGAATGTCCAAAGCAGAAGCAGGGTACTTTCGGGGTTTCAGCTAAAACCTTTCCAAGGTACATTTTCTGCGTACAATAGAAAAAAAATAAAAACATCAGCACAAAATGCTGCCTGAGAAACCTATTTAACAACGAGTATTTGCTTGGTGGAATCAAGACCTCACCAAATCGTTAACAGCACAATCGAGAGAAGGCACATACGCATGCAGTCCATCACTTCCACCGTGTCCTGTGTGTGGTATAAAACAGCAAGACTATATAAATGAAATGAGAATTGCATGTTCAATAATAGAAAATCTAGCACTTGAAGGCCAGCTTCTGTGCTAGACTATTGCCTGTTCATTGAAAAATTTGTCTCTGATGTTTTACTTCAAGATCAGCTATCAAATGATTCCACTTACCAATCCAATCCATTCCGTAAACCTTTAAGCCATTTGCATTGAGTTTCTTGGCAAAATCACCATACCTCCCACTGTTTAAAGAAATGCACAAAGGTTAGTAATAGGTAGGAGAAAATAAGCAAATAAAACTGCGTCAGAAACTCTACATTGTAGCACACACACCTGTGCTCGTTCAGACCATGCAGGATAACAACCACTCCCCTGCACATCAAAATAGCAACTATAATCACCATCCGACCCTCAAATTTGGCTTACATATTGGAAGGAAAAATATATGAGACTAAAAACCTTATCAACTAGGAAGAACGGAGGTAATACAAAGTTACAAACATAGATGCATCCTTTAGATAAGCTCTAGATTCCCCACAGTTGACGTAGGAAGTCATTCACTCGATACAACAGAGAAGAAACATAATTTGCAATATTTTCACATTATAATAAAATATTAATACAAGGAAAATCATGCATGCACCAACACTTTACACTTGCCTTCTCCCTTAGTCAAGGAAAATGATTACCCACTATAGTAGATTCAATGGACTGAACCGTATTATGGATTATGAATTTTTTGTACTCAACTTTCACTCAGTAAATTGAAGCTATAATTATCGAACCAACGACATCAATTTGAAGCTTTGAGAACTAAGTCAAGAAAAAAAAAAAAAAGCAAAAAAAAAAAAGGGATGCTACCGATCACTGGCATCCAAAGAGATTACTGCGAATCGACAACCTAGTACGTGCGTGCCAAGGGCCTACAACAATATAAGAACGTCAATTAAGAAAAAATAAGGATATGCCCCCTCTTTCTTTTCCTATGATTAACACACTGTACTCTAGAATTCTTGGATGCAATTGCCAAATTGTGACAACAACATTTCCTTAAGTTGCAGTGTTAATATATATATATATTCCTATACCTTATCTTCCCTCAACCCATGTCCTGTCATGTTGCAGATAAAGAAGGGCCACTCTCACAAATCACAAAAGCAGCTTGTAATTATTCTGAGTGGGAGTATTCCTAGTAAATCTCATATAATTTGAAATTAATAAACCAACAATCGTATCAATGTATAACAAGTCGAGTAAGCAGTCTTGATCAGTAAGAACATACAGACAGGCTAATCAATCATATACTTCGATGGATCGAATAATGTTAATTTGAGCTTATTTAATCGTCTTATCCTTTAAATTATCAACCATATGTATTGTAAATGCCCATGTAAATGGCAATCAGTAAGTAGTAAATAATTGCAGTAAAAATGATGATTTTATTTTTACCTTACTTGAGCTTTTACAGGCGTCCAAGATTGAGTGAAAATGGTGTCGCCTCTCGAAGAAACGAACATGGAGAAGTCCCTCGCACAATCTTCACCGCAATTATCCTCCACCACCCTCTTAATCGCCGTCGCCCGCCGCACTGCCACCTCCTTGTCCACCGCGCTCCTCCTCGGCACCATACTCACCGGAAGCCTGACCACCTTCCCCGGCGACGGCGACGGCGACGGCTTCTCTTCTCTCACACCGGCACCTTTCTCCGTCGCCTCCGGCGACCTCCGCCGCTCCCGGAAAGGCAGCACGAAGATTAAGAAAAATGCGTTGATCAGGAGCCATAAACTCCTCCACACGCTCAGAGAGAACAAAGCATTGATTCTGCCGCTCGCCCCCGACGTCAGCATCACGGCGCCTCCGCCGCTGGCTACTTTCGTCATTTGCTGGAGTTTTGAGGGATTTTTCCCCTTTTTTTTTTCGTCGAACACTTAAATCGTTACCCAAAAAATCCAATCCCGATGTATATTTACGGTAAATAATCACGTATAGAGTTTGGTTCGAATCAATGCTTAACTATTCAATTATGAAAAAAAGGGTTTTTCAAAATCTGTCTCTCTCTCTCTCTCTCTCTACGAACATAACCGAAATGGTAGGAGAAAAAATTCGGTAGTTCTCGAAGAACCTAGATAATACGCCTTATTTTTTCTCCAAAAAAGAAAAAAAAAAATGATATGGAGAAATGTTGATGATATCGAGAATCTGGATAGCCTGCAAAAGAAGAGGTAAAATCGTTGTTGAATTACTTCTCTCTCTCTTTCTAAAATTGCGGAGCAGAGATAAGCTGGCGCGAGAGAAAGACGCAAGGCTTGTTAATGGCGGTCGACAGACCGACACGTGTCGGGTGTTGGGTATGAATATGCGGCGTTTGGTTTATGCTCTTTATTCATTTTCTAATGATTAAGTTACACGTGCCACCGTTATTTCTTTCTCCTCTTATTTCTTTCTAAATAAGTAGCCAGTACTTCATAAACTAGTAATGTAGCCTGCGTCCCGTGCTATGCAAGGGATAAACTAAGTTGTCTTTTAAAGTTCAAGAGTTCGTTATATATTTATAATATTACGATCTTAAAATTATAAAGTTTTAACAAAGTAAATTAATATTAATAAAGATAGTATTTTAATTTTTGTATTGACCATTGTTGGGTACAAATAATCAAGTCTCACATTGAAGATATAAGGCGGATTTACCTTGTCTTGTTTTGTTTTGTTTTTTTTTTTGATAGGATAAAACAACTTTTGTTAAGAGAAAAACAAAGCAGTGGTACAAGAGGTACCGGACCTCTACAGCACTCTACAGCGAGAAGAAGAAAAAAAAATCAATACTTCCCAGTCCAAATTAAGAGCGTACATGTTGCCTTCTGGGAAGACACCCAAGAACAAAACCGTGAGGCATTGACCCAAAGCGGACAATATTATACTAATATGGTTCAGTGATGGTGCTTGGAACCTAACAATCATATTTCATGACCTAGAAATCTTTGCTAGCTCGGTTTCCCTCGTTCTCCACCAGCGCCACCCACAATTCATTTTACTTTAATTATGGCCAGCCTCTCACACATGTTGAGTGCTAGTTTATCGCAAATCCACCAGCCTCTCAATTCGAGCTAACCGTTATCGTGCTCTTGAGCAATCATTTTGGAGGGCATCCAAACCTCACTGGCAACGTTTAGACTTCGACAGCTTTAAATTTTGTTATTTAATTTTTTTTAATTATGTCTATGAAAATTTCGTGAGAGTATCACAAAAATTTTAAAGCAATTTTATTTGCAAAAGTCTCGAATAACAAATAAATACTTTTGGAACCATTTAATAGATTATATTTGATTATTAACATATTTGATCATTGTATTAACTATTCTTGTAAATGTGAAAAAAATACATTTGACAAAATAGTGTACATAAGTTTAAACTATGCTTGAATTATTATTGTATAAATTATGAACAATCTTTCTTTTTAATCCGATCTTTGTTTGTTGGAAATATAATTCTGGTTTCATATTGATAAATTGATGTGATTTGCTATCCATACAAAGGTGACAAAAATATGAGTACACTTATGTATTGTCCATTCAGTAGCTGGGCAAACAACAGTGAGGTAACCTTACTTTATGTTTTGTTTTTATGGTCTGATATCTTCTTTCAGTTATCATAACAAATAGCATTGCTAATGTATGCATCAAAGCCTACAATTGAGCAAGAAGGCAGAGCAGACAATGAGAATATGATTCTGGAGTGAGAGGAAGTTTAGTTAGTTGGATTGCACCATTGATCTGTAAATGAATTATCTCTTTTATATTCTATCATTTTTATTTTTCTATCTTCTTTTCTGTTGATAGCCAGCTATCAAATAGAAGATGAAGTTGAATATATGATGTTCTTTTTTTTTTTCTTCTTTTTCAGGTTGTGGAGGCTTGAAGGGGAAAGCGCAGATATTTTGATTAGTTCATGGATTTGTATCAATTTTGTTGATCGATTACATGTTGAGGTGACATTCTAATTCAACATTGTGTATTTGTTCTGTTCATAATTATGTTTCATTTTCAGTTTTTGTATTTTAGTATCTCTTTTGTTTTATCATTTTTATTCTTATTTTTTTATCTTTTTGTTGTTGACGGCAACTGTCTTAATGTACAATGGTTTGGCTGCGTTTTTTTCAATTTTGTAGTGATCGCAAAAATAGTTATTCATGATATTATTCTATTTGCTGATAAATCATGATTGGATTTAGTAATAGTCAGATTAGATTTCCTTAGAAGGATCAAATTCTGATAAAAATAAGTAGCTCATTCATCTTGTATCTTTTAGGTGGAGAGTGTCATTAAAATTATTTATCTAAGTAACTCTATTTCTTACAATGAATCCCTCCCAATACTTGTGAAGCCACCAATTAGTCATGATGTTTCTGAAAAATTATCTTTTCGTGCTTCATACTAAACTGTGGCCTTACAAAGCTGCTGCAGTTGCATTTGAGGCAATTCCTAGAACTTTGGCCCAGAATTGTGGAGTCAATGTCATTCGGACCTTGACTGCCTTGCAGGAAAAGGTAAGACATACTTATTATGCATGTTCTTACCTTAGATCAAGGTCTATGTTCTCATTATTTTATCCTTTTCAGTATGCAAATGGTGATAATGCTTGAAAAAAATGACTGACATGAAAGAACGCAAGGTAGGATTTCGGGGTACTCTCCCTTTCCCTTCCGAGTTTCTCACATATGTACGATATGTTTTGGCAACATAAGTAGTGCTTACGATATCCTGATTCTGGGATCTAATCATGAAACATTATATGAGATTAGCCTCTTGGATCTATAACTTTAACTAAATTTTATCTGCAATAGAGTTGTATTTATGGTGCAGGATGATTTATCACTACTACCTTTTTTGCTTTAAACAGTTCTTTTATACACATATGTTGATGGAGTTGCTACCTGGATGAAATTCATGTTGGTAAGTGTATTTTAACACTCAGTGAAACATGTGAATAGAATTAGGACATTCTTCCCTACAAGAGAATTGATTTGAATCTGTAATAACTCGAAGGATGCAAATTTAACTAATGTTTTATGTTATAATGTGGTGTGACTGATCATGCAAAATAGACAGTAAGTGTTATCATAAAGTTCTGAAATTAAAGGTAAACTGTATCTATATATTTCGAAAATATTCTCTGTTGCATGCAACTATCTCTTGTGAAATTCCTGACATATTTTTTCACTTAATTTGGAGTATTTTTCACTTGATGGTGAGAGTTTTTTTAATTCTGTGTTTTGTGTCTGAAGCTAAACCAAAGCTGCCATCAGTGCTATTTTTTTTTTTTGAAGCAACCGAATCCATGTGACTTGGAGAATCTCTTTTGTATTATCATTTTTATTCTTATTTTTCTATCTTTTTTTTTGTTAATGGCATGAATTGAAATATAGGATGAGTTATTTTAGTTTCCTTATTTTTCATGTTTTTGAAGACTAAAGGGGAAAGTGCAGCTCTTTTGATCATTTTATGTATTTATGTTGATTTCGTTCATCGACTACATGTTGTGGTGACATTCTAATTAAAATGTTGTTTCTTTTCATAATTATGTGTCAGTTTCTTTATTACAAAAGTTTTATTTATAATTATGCTTCAGTTTCTTAATAATGATAACATCCTCTCCTCATTGAACTGTGCTAAGCCTGATTATGTTTAACTTCATATAACTTGCTCAATTTTTTTTTTTTTTTTTGTTTCATCTATTGAATTAACTTTAGCCTTTGTATCTTGTACGGTTATATTTCCTGTTTATCTTTTGGTGTCTATTAGCAATGTATTCATGTGCTATGAACTTTTATCAGGCTAAGGCACATAAGAAAGCTCATATTGGTGTTGCTGCTGCAAAGAATGAGGAGACAGAGGAGTCGAGCAGTGACGAGAAAAGCTCCAATGAAGATGTTTCCCGTGCTAAAGCGGTGCAAAAGCATGCTGCCACCACAAAGAAGAATAAGATGATCAAAAGCCAGGTACATAAATGCTTCTTTTTGTTACAGTTTTTTAGGGTAATATTTTATTAGGTTTAAGTATGTACTGATAGCTTTTATGTTTAGCATGCTGCAAATATGAGCACCAAATCAGGGGAGGAGGAGTCCGAGGAAGAATCGTCAGATGAAGAGGAAAAACTGGCCAAGACTCTTAAGACATCTATAATTGCTACTGTTAATCTATTTCAGGGATTTTTCTTTACCTGTTTCTGGGGGTTATGAAATGTAATCTGACTATCATTCCAATTCGAATTCATCCTCTGCTAATTTCGATAAATGTTATTTTGGCAACTATGAATTCGTAGCCAACAGGTAACCAAATTTGCTTCAAGGAAAGATGAATTTGGAATTTTATTTGTCAGATTTGTTATTTTATTTGTGGATTTTGATAGAATATTTGTGGAGTTCATGAAATAGCTGGAGACTTATTTGTATTGAATATTTGGTATCTTATGTTTACATGTATTAAATATTTGACACTTAGCTCGCCTATGAATACAGTAAGTTAGTTTCTTTGTTGTATTATGTTTCTTATTTTCGAAGTCTCGCAAGATTTAGCAATCATTTTAGAGAACTTTCATGCAGTTGTGAAGTTGCATAAAGTGTTACTCCTTATAGGTAATTATTTTATTTCACAAGGTTAATTTATTCTCTTCATAGTTTAATTTGGACTTTGAATAAGGACCTCCTCATGTCCGCTATGCAGCATTAATCTTACGTAGATGAAATAGAGATGTCGGGAATCGTCTTCTGTTTGCAGATAATCATGTTCACCTTCATCCATTTGTACCATACACAAATATGATGTTATCCGACCTTCCCATCTTTGCTACCAAATGAAAATATAAATTATTTATATTGCCACTATTCATGTAAATAATCTCAGTATTATTTATCCAACCACATCCAAACTTATGTATGGAACACAACCTTATTGGTTGCCCCTGTTTCATCCATTCATTTATCACTATAGCTTCCTTTTGGCAATGATAATTTGTATTTATATTGACCTAGATACAAATGTAAAGACAAAACACTTGCTTTTTGCGTTTTTATGATTTTTATGAGATGTGCAAGTATATATTATTGGCTAGATTAATTTAACATGAGAATTTTCATATGTAAAAGCAAAATCCATCTAATTTGGTACCATTCATTTCATTTCATTGGACCTATAATAATTTGATATTACAATTTATTACATGTATTTTTATTTGACAATAATCTTGCCGTTCAATCTATTGTTCATGAAACTATACCAGAAGCAGACTTTTTTTTGGGAGGAATGCAATTCAAAGAATTTTCACTTCCTCAACAAATCTTGTGTTACGGGATAAAATTACAAATGTTAGAAATATTTGAGTAAAACATGTATGTTACAAATAAACAATAAATTTAATCTTTATATATCAAATGAAATTTGAGCAGAAGCAGAATATTATGGTTGAATATCATTATTGTAAATCATTTTTTTTTAGATAAATTATTGTAAATCATTTACCTTGTTTTTTTGAATATGATAATTTTTAAACATGTTGATCCAATGGTAGTATCTTTGTAATAAGAAACACGTTGATCCAATGGAGTATGAATTTTTGTCCTTTTCTGAAGATTTAAAATATATGACATATATATACATTTACAATTCTAAAATAATATTGTATCCATGTGCATAAACGATAAAATGATTTTTTATAATATCATTTTATAATTAAAAAATTATAATGATACCCGTGCGTAGCACGGGTGCGGTACTAGTAGAGAGGTAAAATGCTAACTTAGTGGATTTTATTTGAGAAAAAGTTAATTGTTATATATATATATATATATATATATATATATATATATTGTTAATTGTTATATATTGATATCATATACTGTGTATATACATAATTGAAAATGTACAAATGCATATAGAAAACCGAGATTATTAATCAATGGATTTGTGGATATGGAGATTATTGATTGTGTGCTTTTGATGCATTTAATTACATGAGAAATATTTTACCTGGCTTGAGCGGAATCAATATTGATTAGTACGGGTAGTGGCTTCGGACGCAAAACATATACATGTGGTGATCAAATTTGATGAAGAAAAATATAAATAATCAAAAGAATAAAATTCAAAATAATAGTCATACCATATAAAGCACAATCAAAATGTCAAATTTAAACATAGTGTTTGTTCTATTGATTTTTATTAAAGCTTGAAGTTTGAATTAATTTTGGTGGTTGCATAATTTTTTATTAAAATATAAGTTACCATCAAATAAATATTTAACTAAAAATATTCATGGTGTTGCAACTTTATGTGATAAAAGTGCCATCACTAAAAATATTCAGACAAAAACTTGGGTGAGGTCGGCCACATAGTGTGGCCGGGTTAAAGTGTCAATCTTTATACAGAAAAGTGATAATCTATACAAATAAAAGTGCCAATCTTTAACATAATTATTTTACGAATAAAATGCCAATTTTAAAAAGTGCCAATCTTTATACAGAAAAGTGATAATCTACACGAATAAAAGTGCCAATTGATAGGATACGGCCTAGCTACTAGGCCCAAACGCCGGCCCAATATAATTGGACCTCGGCAAATAAGCTTGGCCTAGGTGAGCTCGGCCCACTGAAAGGCCCAGAAGCCACTTCAGCCCAATCCAGAAGCGCAGCCCAAAAGCACAGAAGCTCGGCCGCCCCACGATCTCGGGCACACGACTTCGGTCATAACCGCACCTGGGCACCTATAAATAGAGCCTCTAGGATAGATAGAAGGGACACTCTGTAACTCAAAAAAGTATTAATACATTGAATCTCTTTTTCCTCCGTGGACGTAGATCGAACCACGTAACTCTTTATGTTCATATTTTTCTGTAAATCTTTCCGTCGTACAAACACTCTAAAATCCCCGATCGATCACTGGCGCCATCTGTGGGAAATGCATAATTCTTTTCGTGAAGTCGATCAACGTTTTTGAGTAAAGATATGATGATGAAACCAACCCGCTCCGCCGCCACCGCTGCTGCTGCCAAGGCAAAGCAGAACCAAGCTGACCCATCCACCAATCCACCTTACACACCGGCCAACGAGGAGGAGGCCGACGTAAGCCAAGCTCAACAAGCTGCTTCCCAAGTCCGACGTGACCACCAGCCCATAATCCTCCAAACTCCTAAAGGCCACCAGGAGGAAGTGTTACCAGGCCAGTCTAGTGATTCAACTAGTAGCGGTGAGCCAAGCCAGGGCGGTCACCGACGCAGAAACTGCCGCACTCCAACCCAAGCTTGGAGATGCACTTAAGGCGTACTTAGACCTCCATGAACAAGATTTCCTTAAGTTCATCGATCAACATCGGCAACAGAGTCGAGATGGAGAAGACGGAACCGGACCATCACGACAACGGTCCCCGAGTCTCCAAATCATCGGGGACAAAAACGTCGAACTTCCCCAAAGGCGACGTGGTTACAATCGCCGCGGGAACAGCGACCGCGCCTCGCCTCGGCGTGGTTCAACATCACCTCATCGAAACGCCGGTCCACCCCGGCATGACGAAGGTAACCATGGTCATGGAAATTCACTGTTTATAGTCGAATCGCCATCCCTTTCACCAATAAAATACTCTATACTCCGCTCCCACCGACATATAGAGTATCGTCTATCAAACCCTACAATGGGTCGTGTGACCCCAACAACTTCTTGTCACAGTACCAGTACAACATGCTGAACCAAGGGCTCGCCGAGGACATTTACATGTGTAAAGTCTTCCCCGAGCTGCTGGTGGACAACGCCAGAAACTAGTTCGATAACCTGCCTCGCTGCAGCATAGGGTCGTACGCCAACCTACTTGACGCCTTCGAATGTCATTTTTTCCAGAAAGCCGAGGTCAAGATCAGTCCGGCCCAACTCCTTACACTAAGGCAAGGACGAGGAGAAACGATCGGCGACTTTCTGGCTTGATTCTACAACGAGAGCCTTAAAGTTGATCGTCTGTCCGACGACATCCTCATCTTGGCGTTCCAGAATGCCATCCAGTCCGGCACTCTCTTCAGAGAACTCGTGAAGGAATGCCCCCAGACCTCCAAACAGCTATGGAGATTGCTGACATGTTTACCGAGGCGGACGAAGCCGATAGGAGAAAGAGGACGGCGGACCGACCAGAAAATAATGATAAGAAGAAGAAAGAGGAACGCACCGACCATGGGCAGAGTCGATGAAGTGCTCTTGATAGGTTACAAGCGGGGACCTCTTGAATCCCGCCTTGGACCTCGGCCCAATCAGGATCGGAATCAGCTTACACCGCTGACGAAGTCCAGGGCCTGAAATATACAAGCTTCATACGGACTTGTTCGAGAAGCCACCACCCTTGTCCCGAGGTGGATCGAAACGACGGTCCAAAGAAAAGTACTGTAAATTTCATGATGATTATGGCCATGACACCGAGGACTGCCGAGATCTCGCCTCGGATATCAAACACCTGGTACGCGACGGTACCCTTGGGAGGTACCAAAGTCGCAACCAGCAAAAAGCCCGACCTCAAGGGAAGGGCAAGAGGAAAAAGAATAGGGGAGGGAACAACTGCGCCCCCCACCACGACAAGAAGTCAAGGCACGACGACGAGGACGAGGACGAAGACCAGCCTCAATACGATGCAGTCATCAGTGCCATTACCGGGCTGCCTCAAGGCGCGACGAAGTCCTCATTGAAAGCCGAGGCCCAAAGTCAATAGAGGGAAGAACCTTCCCAGAAAAGGTTCAAGAAGGATGAGGTCGTCACCTTTTCCGGCGATGACCCAGTCCCCCATGCCGTACCCCATCAGGATGCCACCATAATCGAGGCGGTGGTAGCCAACAAGTTAGTCCATCGAATATTCATTGACAGTGGAGCCTCTTTGAGCGTGTTTTTCAAAGACTGCTTTGATAAGCTCGATATCGAAGAAGCACGTCTAAAGCCGGCACCCATCCCGCTGAAGAACTTCACGCAACAAGAAACGACGACGGAGGGCATCATTTCACTTCCCGTGACTATTGGGAAGAGCCCGTTATCTTCTACAAAGATAATCCACTTCTTCGTCGTAAAAGCCAACTCCCCCTATAACATCATCTTGAGGAGAGATTGGCTAATAGCGACGAAGGCAATCTGCTCAGCCTACCACCTAACGGTCAAAATTCCATCTAAGAACGGGGTGATCATGCTTCGGGGAAACCAGGTGCAGGCCAAGGAGTGCATGCAGGTCGCACTCCGAGGCTTCGGGACGCAGCATCCTCAAGCATAGCAATTACAGAACCCCGAAGAGATGGAGCTGACGTCACCATCATCTGTCGAGCCGGTCAAAGACGTCTCGTTGTATGAAGACGACTTTTCCAAGGTCGTCAAAGTAGGGTTCGTTAGGAGGAAGCGAGCTCCGAAGTCAAATCAAGCGGCTCCTTCGAGAATATAGAGATGTTTTCGCCTGGTCACCTCTAGACATGACCGAAGTATCACCGAGCGTCATCACTCATCACCTCAACATCGATCCTGAAGTGAAACCTGTTCGGCAGAAGCAACGGGCCTTTGCAGCCGAAAGAAACCAGGTGATCCATGACGAGGTGCGCCAACTCCAGAAGGCTGATATTTTATTCGAGGTGAAATATGTGACCTGGTTAGCCAACCCCGTGATGGTGAAAAAGCAAGGAGGAGGGTGACGGATGTGCATTGACTACACCGACCTCAACAAGCACTGCCCGAAGGACTGCTACCCTCTTCCCAATATTGACAAGAAGGTCGAAGCCCTTGTTGGCCACAAGGTGTTCAGTTTCCTAGACCTATATAAGGGGTATCACCAAGTTCTTATGAGTGCCGAGGACGCGCCAAAGACTGCCTTCGTCACGGACTTCTGCATTTGCGTATAAAAAGATGCCCTTTAGACTGAAGAATGCTGGGGCTACATACCAAAGGATGGTCAACAAGATATTTGAACCTCACATCGGTCGAATTGTCGAAGTGTATGTAGACGACATAGTCATTAAAAGTAAGGAAATTGATACTTGTACAAGCGACCTTCAGGTCATCTTTAGCTTACTTCGTAAAGCAAATCTAAAGTTAAACCCGGAAAAATGCACTTTCATGGTCCGATCTGGAAAATTTCTGGGGTGTTGGGTTTCTCGCGAAGGGTTAAAAGCCAACCCGTCAAAAGTTAAAGTTATTCAGGAGATGCAAGTTCCGAAGTCCATCCATGACGTGCACAGGCTGACGGGCTGCCTAGCCGCGCTGAGTCGTTTCCTATCTAAGGCCGCCGAAAAGCAACTTCTGTTCTTTAAAATACTAAAGAAGGCGCCGAACTTTGAATGGAACGACGAGCACAGGTTGGCTTTTGAAGACCTAAAAAAGTACCTCGCAAATCTCCCCACCTTATCCGTCCCAAAGGAAGGCGAGACCCTTTCTCTGTACCTCGCTGCCTTGGATGAGTCAATCAGCGCAGTCCTAGTGCAAGAAGAAGGACGCCGTCAACTACCCGTTTACTTCATAAGTCGAGCCCTAAAGGGACCAGAGACGAGGGTACCAACCTCTGGAGAAGGTCGCACTTGCATTGGTAAGCGCAGCAAGAAGACTTCGACCGTACTTCCATGCAACTCAATACAAGTCCTGACCGACCTTCCACTTCGGCAAGTGCTCACAAAGCCCGAAGCTTCTGGACGAATCACTAAATGGGCGGTAGAGCTCGGCGAACACACGATCTCCTTCGTACCTCGCCAAGCCATCAAGGGACAAGCCTTAGCAGACTTCCTAGTAGAAGCCAGATTTGCGGAACTACCGAAGTCCGCCGAACCTGCCGAAGATAAATCTAAAAACGGAGCACCAAAGCAACCACTAAAAGATTGTTGGAAAGTCTATGTAGATGGTGCATCAGGCGATAAAGGAAGTGGAGCCGGGATCTTACTCATCAGTCCTGAAGGGAAAGAAACTACTTATGCACTCCGGTTCAACTTCTCGACAACAAATAATGAAGTGGAGTATGAAGCCCTAATCTCCGAACTTCGCCTCGCCCAAACTCTCCAAATACGAGCTATTCAAGTTCACAGTGACTCCCAAGTCATAGTGAGCCACATGCTAGGCAGATACGAGGCCAAAGGCGAACGGATGAAGAAGTATCTCCATAAGGCCATGACCCTACAACAAGGCTTCTCATACTTTGAGTTGGTGCGAATCCCGAGAGGAGACAATGATCGAGCTGACGCACTAAGCAAACTTGCGTTGTCATCCATGACCTCACCTGTGGAAGAAGTACAAGTCCGAAGTATTGACGAGGCCGGAGTAAATATGGTAACCGATGATGAGCCAAACTGGATGACACCACTTCGCAATTACTTAGAAAAAGGCGAACTCCCTGTTGATAAAGTTGAAGCTAGGAAGCTTCAAAGCAAGTCCATCAAATACGTTCTAGAGCAGGGAGAACTGTATAGAAAATCATACCTTCAGCCTCTTCTAAGGTGTATGGGGCCCAACCAAGCGAACTACGTACTACGCGAAGTACATGAAGGATCCTGTGGTGGTCACATTGGAGCTCGCGCTTTATCCAAGAAGGTCATGAAATGGGAATACTATTGGCCCACCATGTTTCAGGACGCGATTGATCTCGTCAAACAATGTCTGAAGTGCCAGATCCATGCGACGGTACCAAGGTTGCCACAAACCGAACTGACTAGCATGCAAAGTCTTGGCCGTTCATGCAATGGGGAATACACATTGTCGGCCCACTCGAAAAAGCCCCCGGCCAGTTGCAGTTCCTCATAGTAGCCATCAATTACTTTACGAAGTGGGTCAAAGCCGAACCATTGGCGAAGATTACGAGCAAGAACGCCCTAAACTTTGTTTGGAAGAATATAGTTTGTCGCTTCGGTATACCTCACGTCCTCGTCTCTGACAATGGGACCCAGTTCACAGACAAGATGTTCAGGGAATGGTGTAACGAACTCCATATTCAACAAAAGTTCACCTCGGCGGCTCATCCTCAAGCGAACGGCCAAACCGAGGTTACGAACCGAACGATAGTCAAAGGGTTAAAGACCCGCCTCGACAAGGCCAAAGGAGATTGAGCAACAAACTTGCCCCAAGTTCTATGGTCTTACCGGACTACTCCCCGAACATCACATGGTGAAACACCATATAGTTTGGTCTACGGAACTGAAGCAGTAATCCCGGTAGAGATCGGCTTGCCGAG
>CM038111.1:31044357-31125811 GCA_001642375.2 Mentha longifolia | reverse complement strand
AAGAGGGTCGAAATCGAACCTCCGTCAAGGCACGAGGCCTCGACGGCGAAGCAATCAAATGGGAAAGGACCAGCGGCAGCCGAGGTGTACCGTCGTCGCTCGCCGGAACCTGCAGTGAGAAGAAAGAGCGAGAGTCATCGTTGTAATTAAAACCAAATCGAACCTATATCGTAATAGAGTAAAATTTGACGATTCAAAATGGGAGTAGAAGAAAAAGGGGGCAGAAGGTAGAAGCCACCACTGACGGAGGCGTCCTACCACCGCCGGAAATCGCGAGGTGACAGGCAGAGATGAATGTTCCCTTAGATCGTAAGGATCAGGGTTTTAATTTACAGCGATCGGAGGGAAACACCCGAGTTGCAGGAGTTGCGCTGGCGGCAGCCGATGACGAGAATCGACCAACGGCTGGCGTGGCGCCATCTCACTGCACGGCGGAGCCCCATCCAAAAGCTAGAAGCAGCATTTCTCGCCGGAAACCAGCAAGGGAGAGTTTCCCCCAAATTCGATCTAGGGTTTTGGTTTGGGAAATTAACTAAGAACAGAACAGGAGACGACAACCAATAGTTGATGACGCGGCGGGAGTATGGTGGCGCCCGACGGCGGCGATGATTGCCGGCGAAGATGATTAATGAATCGAAGAACTAGAGGAGAGTGACTGAGATTCGCGAAAGAGAGACGATAGATGAGGCTCAGCGTCGAAATGAAGGAGAAATGAGGGGTTAGGGGTAGTTTTGCTCAACCGGGCCGGATCTCGGGTCGGCTCTTGGGTTCGGGCCGAACCCAATCAGCTGGGCTGGTTTCATTTACTAAATTGGGCCAGAATTGTATAATTAAGTTACAAGCCCAATCTAGAATTAATTATGGACCGAGACACCACGAATAAATCGTACCATACCCGAAAGTAGATTACGATCATTCGTAAATATTTATTTCACGAATAAAAAGATTAACTTAAGACAAGTTAATTAACCAAAATTTATTAACTAATAGTTAATAATTAATCGTAATTGATTAAGCTAATCAATTACACAGTTAGAATTAATTAGCTCAGTTTCACAATAAAATAAAGATTGATTTATTGATAAAAATCTTATGAACCGTTCACATGACGGAAATTGTAAATCGAACCTAGATAACAGTAACCATGTTACTGGATTTAGAATAACCTCCGATCAAATTTAAAACTAAAATCTTAAGTAATATTTTATTCGTTAGAATACGAACCTTACCTCGATTTTAATCGAAGGGTACGCGAAGGAGGGACAGTAGCAGAAGCAGAGATCAAGTCTCGTTGCAGTAGAGAAAGTAACGAGGTGGGCTTTCTATAAAATCAAGCATGTTTTATTAGATTCAGTAGTTCTTCTAAAGCATTGTCATGCCATAAATGTTTTCAGTTTTTGTATGATGCCTATCTGTTAAATGGTGAAATGCCAATTCATAAATCGAATTCGGGTCCTTGAATGATCAGCTATTGTTCTTGGACTAGTGTACACATTGATCGTGTCATTCAGATAGTGACCGATCAGGTGACCGAGTGAGGTGGCCAACTCCTCGGGCACAACAAACTCAGATATGGTAGATTACTACAGAACTTAGTCTGCGCAGACGCTTTTAAGATAACTCAGTTTTCGTGAACATAGGCCTTTCAATAAAACCCTATGCTTCACTATGAATGGCTTGACAATAAAAATGTTTTGGGCATTGTGTCCACTGAGTACTCCGTACTCACGCCCTGTACATTATTTCCAATGTGCAGGTTGAGCTGGATGACGGAAGAGTGACCAGCGATGTTTTGTCGAAGTTAGCGATTAGTGTAGTTGATGAACACTCTTAGTAATACGTGTCTCCATACACGTATTTCCACACATTTTCGCTGCGTACACTCTAATATTCCGAATCATTTTCAATTTGGTTGTAATCTAAGTCAGAATCATGACAAATCGTGTCGTACTACTCTCAACTATTATGCCCACTTATCGATGTTGCTTTATAATTTGTTAGCGTCAAATCTCAAAATTTCACTTCCTTTTCTTTATTATTCGTTAATTCCACCATAGTCACGAATCACCGAGCTTGGCTATTAATTAGTAAAGTGCGGTCGTGACAAAATCTTTTAATATGTATATATGCATACTATTAGACATAAAATCAATTTTGAGATGGTCCGTTGGCCGAAATATTCGATTTGAATCGATCAGACTAAAATATTTTTGAGTTAAAATGTGACATCTCACATCGAATAATATGGGATGTCAAGACAGTAAAGTATGGGCTCAATGGATTCTCTAGCAACTTGAGTTAACCATTTTAGCAAAGCGAGGACGAACGCCAAGTAGTTTCTCGAGGGCCCATTGTGCCACCATAGCGTAATGGACTTTCACCCCGTGGTACCGGGGCGTTACAAATGGTATCAGAGCCGATCCCGGGCGAGCTCCATGGGCCCGGGGACAATCCTACATGTAAGTCATGATGAAGACGTCATATATTCAACGGGAGGAGACTGTGACATCCCATATCAAATAAGTATGGTCTGTCTGTCAAGACAGTATAAGTATAAGCTCAATAGACTCTTTAGCAACTTGAGTTAACAATTTTGGCAAACCGAGTACGAACGCCAAGGAGTTGCAAGCGGGCCCATTGTGCCACCGTAGCATAACGGGCTCCCACCCGTAGGCCCGGGGCGTTACATAAAATATTTTGGCTCTAGACCAAGAAATTTTTGAAAATTTATTAAACGGTTCAACTATAGTTCGACTGGTTCAACTGCTCGAACCATGTAGAGGTGACCAAATACGGGCTCGGGTACGGAACCGTACCCGTACCCGGCGGGTATGGTTCCACATAATTGTTCCCGTACCCTAACCGCCGTATAGGCGGGTGCGGGTACGAGTACGAGTACAACCCGACGGTTCCAGTGGGTTTTATAATTATTATTTTAATATTAAAAATTTATTTTAAATTCTATTAGTTGTACCTCGAATTATTTGAAATAAAAAATATTATTTTATTGCAAAGAATCTAACAATGTAAACCAAAATCAGGCTTATAAGTAATGAATTAGAGGATGTCAAGTTATTTAAAAATTTAATCTTGAAGGGCAGAGCATTGTTACAATAAATTTGGTTAAAATTTAATGGAAAATATGCTAAAGTAGACTAAAGAGTGCATTCTAATTAAACTAATTAATATAAAATATATTTTTATATGAAATACATATTAAAATGAAGGGTCAGCTGGTATATGAATCAGCGGGTCGGGGGTCCAACTTTTAGTACCCATACCCGAACCGCCGCCTTCGGCGTGTTCCGAACCCAAACCGGCGAGTACGGGTACGAGTACAAATACAACCCTCCGGTACGTGTACGAATGCGTGTACGGGTCGACGTGTATGATTATTTTGGCCATCTCTAGAACCCTGTCCCGAAAAATGTTCTGTGAAGGGTATTTTTGCTTCGAAGTAGCAACGTTAAGGGTGTTTTTGCTACTTTTCTTTTAAAAAAAAACAAAAAAAATAAAAGTAAAATATTTTGGGCTAAGGCTATTTTCAGTTCCAGTTGATCAATCTAAACTGTTTTTGATTTATAATATTTTTAAATTTAAGACACTTGACAATATATTATACACGTTTCAACGATTATCAGGTCATCCTTATCGGGCTGGGGGTATTTTTTAGTTTGGGTTGATTAGGCTAAACCGTTTTTCAGTAAAAAAGAGTATTTTGGCCCTAACACTATTTCGGTATGAGGTGGTCCGTTGGTCAATAAGTTTTAAATTTTTTGCCCTAACACTATTTCGATTTTGAGGTGGCCCATTGGCCAAAAAGTTTTTGAAATTTTTTGCCTTAATACTATTTCGATTTTGAGGTGGCTCATTAGCCAAAAAGTTTTTGAAATGCTCTTAGTATGTATCAATAAATATATTTTTTTATTTTTTTTAGACTCAAGTTCAATTTTGATATTTTTAAAATTATTTTAGTATATATCGATAAACTATAATTGTCAATTTTTTGTAACAAAAAATATATTTTTAATTTCAAACACTTGACAATATATTAGGCACAAAATCGATTTTGAGGTGGCCCGTTAGTCAATAAAATTTTAGAATTCTTTAGTATGTATCGATAACTATAATTGTAAAAAAAAATTAATAAAATTGTATATTTTCAATATAAAATACTTCACAATAAATTAGACATAAAATGAGAATCGTTTCAAAATTTTCTGTTGATCGTGCAGACTTTCATGCTATTTTCTAAACAAAGTACAACATATTAAAATATTTTTAATAAAATTTAATTTGATTTTGTAACACTTTATTTTAACAAATTATAATAATACAATTATCTTAATAAATACTACAATAAAATGACACCCCGTCGAATTTCGACGGGATACAAACTAGTATATATTTATATAGAAATGTTACTCTACCCACCGTAGGCATATTTTAATCTGTCCACCGCTTATGTGGCAGTGCCACGTTATTAATTTTTTTTATTTGGGGTTGAGTTTTTTTTTAGTAGGGTTTAGTTTTTTTTTTTGTAGGGTTTAGTTATTATGGTATATATTCAAATTAATTTCCTTATTTATCGTATTGTCAAATCATCGGTGAGCACATTAAGTATGCACACGTGAACATTGGAGCATTCCTCTATATTTATATACATAGCACATGTATTTTTATATTAAAATAGTCTGATGTGGCAGACTATTATTCCTTTTGTGGGATTAATTAGGCTTTGCCTTTATAATTTTATGGGGGAATAAATTGAGTGGGCCCATTGCCTCTTGAGCACAAACGAGAATGAATCTCCAATTTTGACCAAGGCCGCCGCTTCTATAGGAATTTCCCTCGCATTCCTTCGATTTCGCTTTCATAGGCAGATTCGAAAACAATGAATCCGCATCATATATTTCACTCAACTTTTTTACCTTGGTAGCACTAGTTAGCGTGTAGGAAGTAAGCGAGCAGGGGAAAGAAAGATAAGAAGCCTTTCGACCTCTACCGCAGATTTTGCAGTCTACACAAAGGCTATAATTATTGCTTATCAACCGCAATGATGCGGTCGACGGAAAATTTAAAGGTGTTCACCAACTCTTACAGCCTGTCTAACCTATACAATAGGATAGAGTTCAGCTGCTGCAGTCCCTTCAAAGATTTTTAGAGAAATATTCAGCCGCTGCTTCCGTAAGTCTCCTCATGCGATCGGTACAGTAGACGTTTTGAACAGAAATAATAGATTTCCCACTGCTCATGCAATAGGATGCAACTAGGATAGTAGCTGCTGCGTTTTGGTCACTGCGATCGATGTAGTCGACTTTGAGGGGAGGAGAAACATAATAAAGTCCCCTCTTCCAGTCGATACGGTCTCTATGGTCGACTTTTTAACGGTGATTTTTCACAAGCTTTATTTGTATCGTCTAGTGCAGTCGATACGGTCGACTTTTTGTACAAAAAGTAATTTTTTTTCAGAGTTGTTGCTTCATTCAGTCAATACAGTCGAATCTAATGGAGCGGTCGATTAAGGTCGAATCTGTCGTCCTTCCAAGACTCAGTAGTTGACGCTAATGAATTTTTCACTAGTGCTATTATTTCTATCAGCCGAGACAACCTATTTCAAGCAATTGTTACAGTCGAATCTGCCATCCTCAAAAGTGAGTAGAATAGGGTATGCTTGACCCCTGGATCAGTCAATACAATCACTAGGTACAGCCGAAATTATCATTCTTTTTAAAGTAAATGCAGCTGGACATAGTTTAACTACTAGGGACCCTCTTTTGTGGAAAATTAAGAACCATTGGTTCATAGCTGCTGCCCTCATATCTCAACTGTAGCTAGGAGAGCAGCCGCTACCTCTCGGTCATTGCTGTCGACGCAGTCGTTGCAGTCGATACGTGCGATCTTTTATTTTATTTTTATTTATTTATTTATAATTATGTAGATTCAGCCGCTGCTTCTATAGACCAGAACCTCTCAAACATTACTCTCCCAACAAGTCAGTGGACTTTGTCACTTTGGGAGAGGGAAATAAATAGAATATGTTGGAATCTAGACTTAGATTTCAACTATTGTTTTTATTTTTCTTCACATATGTTTACATGGATTTATTTCATGTGTCATGCTGGACTAAGGGGGAGTGATGATGTGGCCGATGATGTGGCAAATGTAGAACTGGTGGGCTGCAAAGCTGCTGTGTGATCAAACTCAAGCCCAATATCATAGTGGGCTGATGGTGGATGTTTTCAGCTAGGGTTTGGAGCCACGAGATTAAGGTTGAGGGAGGATAAGATTTGATCATATTTGATCTTATCTCAAACGAACCCTAACTTGGTGGCTAAGAATCAAGTTGTATACAAGGAGAAAGATTCATTGGAGATAAAAACGCCTTTGGAGAGTTCTTAGAGAGTTATCCAATTGTTTTAGTTGAGTAATACTTGCATCATACAACTAGCTTAGTGGATAGTTAGTTTGTTTGTGTTAGTAGCTTTTAATTGTTTGTTTCCTCAACTATGGGTTGTAATTCTTCGTGAATTATAGTGTTTGTTTCACCTTGAGGCACCTACAAGATATTATTCATATATCTTGTAGAAAAACCATCTTCTTTGTCTCCGTTCTATTTTTGTTTTTCTGTTGCGCCAGTCTCTGAGGACTCACAAAGCTAGCCTCTGTGGGTACCTCCGTGCTCCTCACCCCGTCCTGTGTTGGTTTCTAGTTTTTCCGTTGCGCTTGTGTTCAAAGAAGCGCTCACAGTGCTGCTCACAGCGAACACCTCTGTTTATGCCACCGGTTGATGCCAACAAGTGGTATCAGAGCCGACACTTGATATACTAAGTGACGGTCCTGGATATGCTCTTTCATTAAGGGGGAGCTCGGATTTTTGGGGTGTGTTATGGAACACTTCCCTTGAGAATTTTTGGATATCCTCTCTGTTTTTGTAGGGTATAATAGATGTATATCGATATTGATCATATGTCTATTAGTACTTATCTCAAATCTTTATTCTCTTTCCATATTTTGTCGATTTTAAACCCAGAGTTTATTTAAATCGATTATTGGTCTTATCTCCATTGTGATCCTTCTTCTTCACCTTGTTTCTTGAGTTTGTCCATCATCAAAATGTAGCCTTGTTTTTTCCACTAACTTCACCTTATACACTCATGTACATCCTCAACAAATCCAACCGCTTCATAAGTTTTTCTGCTCATGTTTTTCTCTTTCTTCACAAAAGGGGGAAGATGGCCACAGTGTTGCAGGTGCTGATATAGAAGATGAGGCAGATGGTGTTTTGCTGTTTGGTTGGTAGTTGTTGATGTTTTGTGAAGAAAGACAAAAAGGGAGAGTTTGTTGGAATCTAGACTTAGATTTCAACTATTATTTTTGTCTTTCTTCACATATGTTTATATGGATTTATTTCATGTGTCATGATGGACTAAGGGGGAGTGATGATGTGGCAAATGCAGAGTTGGTGGGCTGCAGAGCTGCTGTGTGATCAAACCCAAGCCCAATATCATAGTGGGCTGATGGTGGATGTTTTCAGCTAGGGTGTGGAGCCACGAGATAAGGGTTGAGAGAGGATAAGATTTGATCATATTTGATCTTATCTCAAACGAAACCCTAACTTGGTGGTTAAGAATCAAGCTGTATACAAGGAGGAAGATTCATTGGAGATAAAAACGCCTTTGGAGAGTTCTTAGAGAGTTATCCAATTGTTTTAGTTGAGTAATACTAGCATCATACAACTAGCATAGTGGATAGTTAGTTTGTTTGTGTTAGTAGCTTTTAATTGTTTGTTTCCTCAACTATGGTTTGTAATTCTTCGTGAATTATAGTGTTTGCTTCGCCTTGAGGCATCTACAAGATATTATTCATATATCTTGTAGAAAAACCATCTTCTTTGTCTCCGTTCTATTTTTGTTTTTCCATTGTGTTAGTCTCTGAGGAGATGCTCACAAAGCTAGCCTCTGTGGGTACCTCCGTGCTCCACCCCCGTCCTGTGTTGGTTTTTAGTTTTCCGCCGTGTTTGTGTTCAAAGAAGCACTCACAATGAATACCTCTATTTATGCCACTGGTTGATGCCAACAGAATGCATCTCCCTCGTGCAGTCGATACAACCGTTACGGTCGACTTTTGAATATGAATCTTTCACCAGCCTAACAACCCTGTCATAGTCGTTCATCCCGTCGACTCTGCCATCCTTAGCAATCTCCAAGATTTTTGAAAATTAAGAAGGGGCTGTGAATTCGATAGAGTTTCAGCCACTACGTCTGGTGTGGGCAGAGAGGTCTCGTAGTTGCTCAGTTTACTTACCCTCCTTAAAGCTTCAAAAAATTTCGAAGATCGACGAAGGAAGACGATGCTCTCCAATCGATACATCAACTAGGGTTTTCAGCTTCAGACAACGGCGTGGAGAAATAAGGAGTAAATGTGTCGCAGTCGGAAGAAGCGATGGGAACCAACGGTGGTATACATTCATTCCTCATCTCTTGCTGTCATCCGTCGAGTCAGTCAACAATAAATACAAACAAGATCTCTGCTTCTCAAGTTTTTATGTTCATTTGAACATTCAGTTTGTGTAATAGCTCTAAGGGAGGGCGCGGCTGTCACAACCATGTCGATTTGGTCTTCCTTGTAGACAAAGAGTTTCCTGTTTGTCGTCTTCATATAGAAAATATAGTGATTATAGAGGTCATGGATGTCGGCTTGGTCAGTTTCCATAGCTGCAATTGATAGCCTTTGGAGATGTGAGGTAGCATTTTCTCCTCTTTTCTCTTTCTCTTTCTCTTTCTCTTTCACTCATTTTTTTGTTTTTATTTTTATTTTTTTTGTTTGCCCTTTCTCTTTCTCTTTCTCTTTCACTCTTTTTTTGTTTTTATTTTTATTTTTTTGTTTGGGCAAACCAACAAAGGCTTCTTGGATGTTGCTTCCTTAACCAATCAGTCGATTTCGACAGTAACGGTAAGCTTTTTAATTTGAGAATTGTTGCAAGTACTAATGTTAATGAGGGAAGGCAGCTGCCCGATCAGTTCGGGTTGCTATCAGTCGATGCAATAGAGTCAATCATCGAGGTTCTCCCCCCAACACAGCTCGCTAGTCTCCGTCAAGTCGTTAAAATCAAAACCAAAAATGAGGGAAACTTATTTCGCTTCTTGTGCCTCCTCTATTTGGTCTCGCAGAGATGGACCAACATAAGAGAGTGTAGAGTCGTGAAAAAGTAGGGCTGCAAACGAGCAGAGCTACTCGGAACTTACTCGGTACTCGATTCGGTAAAAGCTCATTCGAACTCAAATTCGTTAATAAACGAGCCGAGCTCGAGCCCGAATTTGAGCTCGTTTAATTTAACGAGCCGAGCTCGAGCTCTATGGTATTCGACTCGTTTTGCTCGCAAATGTGTTCGGTTCGTATGTTAATCGAGCCTGTTCACGAGCATGTTCGCGAACTCTTAATCGAACCTTTAATCGAGCCTGTAAACGAGCTTTAGCATTTAGGTGTAAAATTAATTTTAAATCACAACCAAAGCTAATTAGGCATTACACCACAATTATTATTAGAAAATATTACCTTATAACATTAATATATATCACCAAGTATCATCAATTCATTTATTATACTGTACATTTATTTATTTATTATTTTATAGTATTAAATAATTTTAATTTTTGTTTGATGAATTTTATTTTAATTTATCTTCATTTGGAATGTTCAAAAAATATTTTAAATCATGTCTTTTAAACGAGCTAAAAATCGAGATCGAGCTCGAATTAAAATAAAATTTGAGCTTTTCACGAGCCGGATTCGAGCTTAAATCTGAACCAAACTCGAGCCGAACCATTTATCGAATATTCAGCGAGCTGAACTCAAGCTGAATTCGAACTCAAAATTTTTACCTCGAGCCGAGCTCGAGCACAAATTTAAAGCTCGAATCGAACTCGAACCCGAGCCCAAACATGTAAAATATTAAACAAGCGGAACCTGAGCCTGCCAATACTCAGCTCAGCTCGGCTCGTTTGCAGCCCCATGAAAAAGCAAGGATAAAGAGGTAGAGGGTAAGTCTATTGACTCTGTCTAGTTAGTCGAGTCTGTCGATTTTAAGAAAAGAGGGAAAATAAATAGGGTATGTTAACTCAGTCGATACCGTCGACTTTGAACAAACACACCAGATTTTTTAGAGTTGTTACTTCTGTCAATCGATACAATCAACTCTGCCATCCCCAAGAATCTCTAAGAGTTTGAAAATCAAAGAGAGTGAAATGGGGAAATTATATTGTTATGAAGGGAAAAGTGAGAGATGGCTCTTTCATTGATGATGGTAGCTAGTATATTAGCTTCAAGCCCATTTTGACTGTCGTAAAAGTCTCTTCCTCCCAATTTGGTGGAGTCAGTTGATTTTTAGCATTCATGACTTCCATGACTGATGCACTCATCAACTGCGAGAGGATGAAGGAGCCTGATAGTAAATTGGAAGCCATTCGAGGGAGAAAAGGGTGATCTATCGATGTTGGGCAATGATGGCGGGCACATCTGTCAATTTTGACGAACATATCTTAATCAATTAGAAGAAAAGAGATAACAACCATTACGGTTTTGTCAATATCTATGCGAAGCTGTTGGCTTGAGAAGCTAGAGACATTTTTTTAAAAATTCTGGCGTGGAGTTTTGATATATGATCATACCAATACTGTAGCATTTTCTTGTTCTTCCCCAATTTTAGTGTGTTGGGGAATACGGTTGGATATGAACGATTGGGTTGTGCTCCGTATAGTTGCCTACATTATAGGGATCAAGCTCAGATGTAGTTCTGACAAATCCTACATAATATTGTCAGAACTGCTGTAGAAATGATGTAGTTTCATATAACACAACGTGGAAATAAGATGATGAAAGTAGTTGTGATACTATTTGTAGTCGGTGGACGACTACATCGCATTAGTCTCCTTCGTACTCAGGTATAGCATTGATGGTGAGGAGTAAAGTTTAACTTCGAAGAGCTTTTTTCCCGTCGTACTTCTGTTGTCGAGTCATAGCTTATCCTTCTATTGTCGAACCGTTGAGGTGGTGGGTACAGTTCAGAACGTCGATCATTTGACCTTCTGTCTGATCGTGTATCTTTCTACGAGCTCTTGTGAAGGGGAGATTATTGGTGGTCGTATTGATCTTCTTCCCATTTGATTTGAGCTCATGCCTTTGCAAGGACATCTTCCATTGTCTTGCATGGGTACTTGGTGAGCTCTTTGTAGAGATCGGAGTCATGGAGGAGGCTTTTACGGGAAGACGGTGATGGCGGTCTATTGATTGCAATTGATTATTGACATATTTTTCTTATTGAAACGTCCAACATAGTTGCGGAGGGGTTCTCCCCTTTGTCGGACTATCACATATATGTCTTCCAAAATCTTCTCCAGCTTCCTGCTACTGGCATATTGCTGCACAAACATATCAGTGAGTTGAGCAAAAGAAGATATGGAATTATTAGGTAAATTGGTATACCACTGGAGGGTCGATTCTATCATACTAGAACCGAACCCCTTACACATGCAGGTTTCCCTTGACCCATGAGGGATGGCCATAGTAAACATTCTCTGTCAATATTGGGCTATATGGTTATCTGGATCAATTGTTCTGTCGAACGGCTTCATGTTTGGGAAGTTGAACTTGGGAGGCATCTCAACCAATGTGATGTCTGTTGGGATTGTTGTGTATAGCTAAAGCAAAAACTTATTTTAGTATATACGACATGTATTCCACTGGTAACAATCACCTATCTGAATAAATATATTAATAAGAATAAGCCATATATCTCATGTTTTAGAACACGTGGACGGCTCGGGTGTCAGGGAGATCACGCAGCGTTCGATAATAATTATGAGATATAAACAGTGTCACAGTCGAGATAGCTTGGGAAAACTATCGGTTTAGACTGCGACATAACGGTAGTGGCGGGTCTCAGTCGCTAGTTATGTTAGTACAGTGGAACGTATTGACAGGATCGAGTGAGATAAGGTTCTTCTGATACTGACCCTAGCAATAGGTGAAGAACTAGAGATCTCGGGAGTTAGAGATATGATCTTAATCTCAATATGCTATTAGAGATATATGTGTTGTTCACTGTTACTTTGACTTGTATAGCTAAGGGTCTATCGCAGCATCCCTGATGACTTGCATCTTGGGTAACATGAGGGCACATAGTATGTCTAATTAGTTATATCGAGACACCGTGTCCGTATTAGGTTGAGAGATATCCCCTCAGGGAGTTCACAAGGTTTATTATACCAAGTCATGCATGTTGATTAAGTTCAGGTATAATAATAAGGGGTGAACGGATACTACTTGAGGAAAATAAGATATTAATTAATTATGAGCAGTCAGAGGAGCTCTAATTAATTAATGGATATCGGAGTCATTAAACACGGGGATAGCTCTAAATAAAGTATCAGCCCCAATCTACAAATTGGGACAGAGCGGTGATTCAGTTGTGATTCTTTAGTGGAATGCGTCACAGCTCTAATGAAATAAATGTTCTGGGTTGATCATGGTTATTTCATTAGGTAAGGCTAAACTCTGTCTAATACATAGATCCCTGGGGTGGCCCAAGAGATCTTCAGGAAAGGAATTCAAGGTATTATTGAGGGATATCAGTTTTGGACTGAAAAGAGGCATTATGGGCTTGAGCTCAGTAATGCGGCGCCTACTGTAGTACAGGGGACGCCAGTTTCCTCTTCTGGTGTCCATCTGATCTCAATAATTGCACTCTGGTTAATTATATAATTATGGAATAAATTAATATCTAATTAATTAAGATTTATTCTTAATTAAGGAATTAGATAATTAATTTAATAATTATATATATTATTTTCCTTATAATAATTAGGATTAATTCTAAGTATATTTAATTAGAATTTGTTCCAGTAATTATTAACTAAACCGGACTTTTATTAATGAAAAGTCCGTGACTTAGTGGACAAGGAATGTGGCGCCCCCTCCTCTTATAAATAAGGAGAAGGAGATTCTCAAAAATCTAAGTGTTGGAGAAGTGAAATCGGCGCCTACTACAGAGGGAGAGTTCCTGGTTCTAAAGTTCCTAGACGCCCACACAGTCGAAGAACTTCGAGGAAAGGGATCACACCCCAGTAATCTAGACCTGTAGATTACTCCGTCAGCACAAATCTGAGGTATAATTCGTTAAATTCATTTGTATGATTTAGTTGCATTTAAATTATCACATCCAATTCGAAGATCTAGTGGGAAAAAGGAATGCTTTCAAGCAGCAGTTCCATCAATGTCATCCACGAATAGTGAGTTGGCATAACAACTCGACTCTTCTTGATGGGTGCCGGTACTCCTAGAATCCGTTGGATCATTGCCTCCATCTCAGCTAGCTTAAGAGCTAATTCCACGTCCAGGTTTGGGGAGTAACCAACGTCGTTGACTGAACATGAGTAATCGGTTGTTCCAAGTGACTTGTAATACGGACAAGACTGCGTTCAGTATGAGCGGTTTTTCCTGTTAGCGCCATTGCATAGCCTCCAGTAGGAATCGGTGGGTTAATGCCTGCATGGGGCATCTGGACGTTCCCTCTGATGGTTGCATAGCTAACTCCGACCTCAGGTGTTATTTGAGTTGGCTCAAGGGTCCCGGTACGTATGCCTAGAGGCGGGAGGTTAGACTCATTTCCCATACTAGCTTGTCCAGCCGTCGAGGTTCTAACTGATCTAGTTGCATGCACCGTTGTTCGTGGAGGATCGAGGTCTAAGGACACGCGATTACCTGTAAGAAAGGAAACACGAGTTTGGTCAGTATTGGTATGGTATGAATTCTGGTTCCTTACCAAACCGGATAGATCTGTTGAGTCAGGCTCGTCCGATCCATCATCATCTTCAACATCTTCAACATGAACGTAATTGTCCAGAGGTTGTATTGGGTTCACTGGAACCCTAAACCGGGACGGCATGGCCGTCTAGATATGGGGTACTGCCGCTTCCAGACGGGCAATCAGATCGGCGTTCTCTTTCTCCAACCTCTCATGATTCTCACGCTTTTAGTTCATCTTCTCCGTCAAGGCCACGATCTATGCAGTCAAATCGGTCTCGATGGTCGCGTCGGTCATATTGTGTTCATCAACCATGATAAGTGCTTAAGAGCTTTATGGTCGCATTGATTTGCTTGATTGCTAGAGCCCCATGGTGGGCGCCAAACTGTAGATGTATAATCTACAATTATAGTTGTCCGGTAGATACGGCCAATCCGGTCGATTCGGGCACTAGCAACCTGTAACCAACACAAAGTAGAAATGTTAGAGCCCTAAGGGAACACCAGCGAGGGTGTCAGCCGTAGGGCCTCCGACGCTCAAGTTAGTATGGTGAATAAGAAGTAAATTGAATGTAAACATAATAAACAAAGAGTAATTCATAAGTAATGGAGATCATGGCCGATTTGGAGCATTCGGAGGGTGGAGGTGATGTTAGAGAATTCAAGATGGTAGGGATCGACAGCGGAGAAAACTTGATTGGCTAACTCCGATGGCGGCAGATGTAGAGCGAGTGCAGAGAGTGCGGTGAGTACGAGAAAGAACAGTTGAGAGTGTATTGGAGAGTGTGAGCATAGAGCGGAATGTGTGCGACTTGACCTAGACGGTTGATATTTATACGCCGGTCTGCCTCCTAGGGTTTTCCTCTCACGCGGCCGTATCGGTTGCCTCCACTCTCTACATCCGTTCCAAATTCGGAGGAAGAGATATCTTCCTTTGACTTGGTCTTAGGCTAATGCAGTCAGTCATCCGTTTTGACCATACTGACTTCAGCGACCGATGCGGCTGACACCTTGATCCGGATAGGTGTTCTGTGGTCCAAATAGTAAGATTAGGCTTATGGCCTTTGTTATTGGGCCATTTTAACCGTCAAGTCCAATTCGTCGGACTTGTTTGCCAGATTAATTTGGCTTACGATATTTGTCCACTACAATAGGCTCCACCAAAAGGGAGAAATCATCAAGTATGGCTTGTCCGTGTTTTGGAATTTCTGATGGTCAAAGTATATTATTTGTTATTATGCATCACAAACTACAACCACTCAATTATAGTGAGGGTCACCACCATTTACCTAAATGTTACTATTCTTTCAAACTCTGGAGAGCGTCACGAATAATATGAATGAATCTCGTCAAAATAAACTAACTATGACTCATGTATTGAATATAGCTTATGAATTAGCAAAGGTCCATGGTACAACGACATGTCCAAGCAAGTGTCACACTTTTGGATTATTTCACGATCATGGTCCTGTTTATGTGTCTAAATACTCTGAGCTCTCCATGGCCATCACATTGTATCTCAATTCTCTGAGCCCAACGATGGCCCTATTTCCGTTATTGATGTAGGCCAGTCTAGTGGACAACTAAGCGTTACTACAAGAAAACTAGCCTTTTTTGGGACATAAAAAAATATATCCCTAATGGCTTTTTCTATGTCGCAAATGCTGATTTACGACATGTTCTACGTCACAGTAAATTATGTCGCAAAAGGGGTATGTAGCAAAATTACGACATTTATATTTGTTTGTGTCACAATACAAATGACACATTATGCAATACTAAAATAATGTCATATTAATTTTACGGCGCATTATGAGTCATTATATTTAGGTGATGCATGTTAACCTAGGACACATTAGTTGATATGACGCATCCTAATTTACGACATTTTATGCATCATGATTTAATATCGCAAAAGTATATTTTGCGACATTCTTTAATGTCGGTTATGATAAAAGATTGTGTAGCAATTGGATGATATTTTTTATTATCGATGCAATATATTCAACACTTTGAGCATCACTAAATTAATTATCATAGTAATCCATGACTTAATGTGCATCACTATACATTTTAGCTTACGACATATTACGCGACACTAGTTGATATATGCTAAGAAGCACGGGGATGGGAACGAAATACGAAGACATTACGATACGAAAATATGTTAATTTTCCAAAAATCTAGATACGAATACGTCAAAAATATATATATATTTATTAATAATAATATATGGAGTTCATAAAAAGACAAAAATTCCGTTTAATTTCCAATAATATATAATATTCCATATATTCCTACAGCTGAAGTTGAAACCCTAGCACGTATTTACGGCCCAAACCCAATACCTCAAATATCATAATACAGGCGCCTCCTTTCAAACTTAAGCAAAGCTCATCTTTCAAAACAGGCAGCCACTTGCGTGACGGCGGCGCCGTAACATGGGACCCCGCTATAGCGGCGACGCGACGGGTTTAACCTGCGTGAAGATGGGTTTGAGAAGATGGGGGCGACAGACGTGTGTTCAGGTAGGGTGAAGGGTCGATAGTTTCTGGAAAAAAAAAAAAAAAAAAAAAAAAAAAAAGAAAACCTAGGAGACTTAGAAGACTCAACCTTTATACTCCAGACATTTTCTATTTTTAGGGGATACATATTCTAAACATATTAAACACGTTTTCTTCACAAACAAATTAAAAAAAAGACTAATTAAAAGTATATTTTTAATAGGTATTTTCGGCATATTTTTTCGTATTACGTATTTCATGCGTATTAAGACGGGGATGACACCCTCCTAAACATATTCGTGCTTCATAGGAATAGGATATATGACGTGGTAGTTTGCAACACTTGTTGTGACACTAAAATTGAAGTGACGAATTATTTTAAGACACATAGAATGTCATATTTAAAGTGTCATAATTTTGCAACATATTTAACGCGTCACCATATGTTTGGTATTATGTCGCAAAGGCTACAATATTTTTTTAATCACTCGATTATTTTTTAATTTGCTTTTATGACACATTTATTTAATTAAACAACTTCATATTTTTCCATCCCACATATATAGAATTATCATATCGAATATAAGGCGTAAACAAAATTTTGATATCCATTCAAAATATTATAAAAATATATTTTTCCAAATGTGAAAAGAATATATATATATATATATATATATATATATATATATATATATATATATAGAGAGAGAGAGAGAGAGAGATCAAAGTTAATCATTCAAATTTAATATTTAAAGTTATATCAAAATTGAATAATTATTGTGCTAAATTTAAAATGAAACATTTGTGAGTGAGAATGTGACGGTCATGAATGTTTGTTGCAACTACGAGACACAAAATGAAGTGACACATTATTATCGCAAAATAGTGACATAATATTTTCATGATGCACGTTGGATGCAAATATACGACACAAAATACAATAATATTCCAAATGTGAAGTATAATTATGACATTCAATTGCTTTAGTAAGTTGAAACTCTATTAATTTCGAGTAAATTGCTTAAGATTGGTTCTATTAATGGCAGCGTATTAGCCTACTTGATACTGTTAAGAATGATATGATATGCTGTGAAAACTAATTTGTATTCCCTCCTATATATATAGAGTACAAAGAAGCCTATTCAAGCTAAATATCTACACATAAATAAATATCTACAAATAAGGAAAACACAATATATGGACGCTAATTTATGATTATGTGGATTCACCAATATCCTTAGATGTAACTCCCATATCTTCAATACACCCCTTCAAGCGTGATGTGGGATTTCGAACAACACAAAGCTTGGACCGTAGAAAAACAAATTGCGGTTGAGTTAGACTTTTGGTGAACACATCTGCAATTTCAAGAGCTTATGGAACAAACTAAGTTCGCAATTTGCCTGACGTAATTAGTTTGCGAACATAATGGTAATCGATGTCGATGTATTTTGCACGTTTATGAGCAATCGGGTTCTGACTGAGAAAAATATCACTATTGTTGTCACAAAGTAGCAACGGAGTGGATGAAGGAAAAGCACGCAACTCCTTTAGTATGTGAGTTACCCATACAATTTCAGATGTGGTAGCAGCTGATTAACACGTATTTTATGTGCATGTCAAGTGTATTTTGCATGTGTTTGAGTCTCGATTTATGTGCTTAAATGTTAGAAATGCTAGGGTTTCTTAACTTGTAGCATACTTTATACTTTTCTCATTTTCTCTCAGTTTTCGATCTATTTTTGTAAGAATTGGAAAGAGTATTCAAGTAGCTAAGGATCGAGGGCCGGAAATAAGGAAGAAACGAGCTTAATTAGAGTGAAACTTATGTTCAAAAATGTGGAATTTCAAGTTATATAGCTAGGGTTTCACTAGTTTGATTTCATTTATGTTTTCCTCGTTCTCTTGAGTTTCTTTGTGCTTTTTTCAGGAATAATGAAGGACTTATTTGGCTAATTTAACTACTCCATGTCAAAGAGGAGTTTGTTAGAAATCCATAGCAAAAAGCGGATCGAGAATCAGAGTTCGTATGAGAGAGAACGAGCAAAAATGGCAAAGTTGCGCAAGGAGAAGGAAGACTGAACCGGCGACCCGGCCGGTGGTCCAGCCAGCCACCGGTTACCCTCCTCTAGACCGCCACCAGCTGCAGAGAATCCGGCGACCCGGCTGGTGACCCAGCCGGCGGTCCAATGGGTCGCCGGTTATCCGTCCCTCCACACTTGAACTCAAACCAAACTCACCCGAACTCGTCCCGGTTCACCCCGATTCACCCCGACTCGACCCAAATCCAAATTTTTATGTATTTAACCCCTAAAATTCACCCCATTTTGGTATCTTTTCATACTTTAATATTCTTAGAACCCTATAAACATTTTCCCTCTTTCTTCTTTGGTATTTTCATCAATTGTTGGAGATTTACTTTGAAGATTTGAAGATCCTTCCACTATTTTGTTCTACTTTGAATTCTCTATCTCTTGATTATGGTTTTATGCATTTCTTATGGTTTATTTTCCTTAATCATGTCTAGCTAGATCTCTTTGTGATTCCAATTATATGTAGATTAGGGATAACTGATGGGATTAGGCTTGGTCTATGAATTTACCTTCTAATTTCATGTTCATCTCTCTTGGGGCTATGTTTTATTATGTAATTATGCTTGATCACCATATTTGCATATCAAGTGTATGATCTAATGCTTAGGAGGCTTAGATTAGATGCTACGATCAAGATATTTACATGCTAGAGAATAGTAGGGCTAAAGAAATCCATAAGCTATTGGGAGTTAATGAATTGCTTAATATCTAGGCCTTTCATTAATCTACTTCATTTCTTTGCAATGAGAGTTGAGTGAATCATACTTAGGAGGTTTCCCACATGAAATTGGATTAAAATGACTAGTTCTAGTTAAAGTCCTACATCCCTATCACTTAGACCTAGTTGAAGTATAATTGGAGTCACTTTCATTTCATTATTGAATTTTCATTATTTGCATACTTGTTGCTTGTTTAGTTGAATTTTTAGTTTGTTGATTACTTTCATTGTTCTTAGTTAAATCAAAAAACACAAAACCATGCTAGTTGGTAGCTTGGATAGTAATTAGGTAACTAGGTTACTAGTTGAAATTCATACGTCCTAACATTCCTTGTGGATTTGACTCGATTGTAATACATCGATTATCATTGCTCTCTCTCTACCCTAAAAAGTAGAGCGATCAGCAGCCATAGCACGATATTCTAACTCGCAACTTGAATGAGCTACAGTGGCCTGTTTACGAGCACTCCAAGAAATTAAATTTCCATTGAGAAAGATAGAGTAACCAAAGGTAGAGCGACGCATGTCAAGACAACGAGCCCAATCTGCATCAGAGTAACCAATAAGCCCCTTGGACAATCGACGAGAGAAAGAAATACCAAATGCTAATGTGCCCTTGACATATCTGAGTATTCATTTAGCTGCAAGGAAATGATCTATAGTGGGAGCCTGCAAAAATTGGCTTACATGATTTACAACAAAACAAATATCAGGACAGGTGATTATGAGATATTGAAGGGCACCAACAAAGGAACGAAATTTGGTGATATCTTGGAAAACAGTCCCATCACAAGAGAGAGATATAGCAGGAGCTAATGGAGTTGATACAGGTTAAGAGTCAAGCATGTCAAACCGAGCAAGAATGTCACGAGCATACTTGGATTGACCAAGAAACAAACCATCAGTAGTATATGAGACTTTGAGTCCAAGAAAATAACTTAGTCGAACAAGATCTTTGATAGCAAATTCTCGATGTAGACGAGATATATTGGCAAATGACAGTCGAGGAATTTCTTGTGAGAATAATATCATCAACATACACAAGCAAGTACAACACGAAAGATCCTTGATAAAAAATGAATAAAGATGTATCGGCTCAGCTATTTAAAAATCCAAGTCATACAAAAAAATCATGAAGTCTCTGGTACCAAGCAAGAGGTTCTTGCTTAAGACCATATAATGCCTTCTTGAGTCGACACACGTGATTAGGATAGTTAGGGTCAACATACCCCAGAGGTTGCTCCATATAAATGGGTTTAGAAAACCCATTTAAGAAAGCATTTTTAACATCAAGCTGGTACAAAGGCCAATGGTGAATTACAGCAAGAGTTAATATAATACGAATAGTAGAGGCTTTGACAACTGGACTGAAGTGTGAGAAAAGTCAAAACCTAGAATTTGAGTATAACCTCAGGCAACAAGGTGCGCCTTATGATGATCAATTGGCCCATCAGACAAAAAAACTTGGTTCGAAAAATCCACTTTGAACTAACAATATTCATCCCAGACGGTCGAGGGATAAGCTCCCATGTCCCATTTGAATAAAGGGCAGCCATTTCTTCATCCATAGCATGTATCCAATGGGGATACTTTGCTGCACTTTTAAAACCTTTAGGTATTGAAGAAGCTAAAAGCGCATGAATTAGAGGAGTTTGTGCGAGATCGGCAATGTGATGAGGCTTAAATATGCCAGAATGGGATCGTGTTTGCATGAGATGCCTGGACATAATGCTAAATAAGTTTGTGATTGAGAGAGCTGCGAAAGTTCGTGAACATGTGGCTGTGGAGAAGGAACGACAGAAGATGGTTGAACATGCTAGTCATGGGAACTTGAAGGACATAATTTGCATGAAGTTGACGGTAATGAATTAGAGTTGATCCAAGTGGATGTAGAAGTATGTTCTGATGAGGTGGCAGCAGTGAGCTCATAAAATTCATCTACATCCCTAGAAGAAGAAGAAGAATATGGGAAGCAATTTTCATCAAATTGAGCATGGCGGGAAAAAAAGACCCGGCCAGTGACAGGATCAAGACACAAACCTTTGTGATTTGAACTGTAGCCCATGAAGATACAAGGTTTTCTTTGCACTAAGAACTTATTTTCTGCATAATTACGGAGACACGGGAAAACACGACATCCAAATGGATGAAAATTACCATAAAATGGAGTAAGATTATATAATACTTCATATGGTGATTTTCCATGAAGAATAGATGTTGGTAGCCTATTTATGGTATAGATAGCAGCAGAGAAAGCCTCAACCCATAAACGTAATGGTGTTCGAGAGTTAAAAAGCATAGCAAGACCGGTCTCGATGATGTGTCTGTGCTTACATTATGCTCTACCATTTTGTTGTGGTGTAATAAGGACAGGAAATGGAGTGATGTATCCCTTTATTTTGAAAAAGAGCGCGTACCAAATGGTTTGTAAATTTTGTACCACCATCACTCTGAAAAACCTTAATACGCCTCTCAAATTGATTTTCCACAAGATTGATAAATTGTACAAGAATATCATAGAACTCAAACTTGGCAACTAACGGATAAAACCAAGAAAATCTGGAAAAACCATCAATAAACACCACATAGTAACGAAAACCAGCAGTAGAAGTAATTGGTACAGGACCCTATATATCATAATGAATCAAATCCAAAACATTGCTGGCACATTTCTCATTCAAAGTAAAAGACAATTGTTTACTTTTAGCAAGTTGACAAGTAGCACAAAGAGAAGGTTTTGGTAACACAGAAGTAACTGATAAATGGCATAGTTTATTTAATAAGGAAATAACTTCAAAATTCACATGACCAACTCTATTGTGCCACAATTCAAACGAAGCTTGCAACTTCTTATTTTGTAAGGCAGCAACAAAGGCAGCTTGTCCATGTTCAAGCACATAATGACCATTTTCACGTCGACCCTTGGCTATGAGATCCCTGGTTATGCGGTGCTGAATAAGAAATGAATTGTCAGTGAAAAGTACATCAACAGGGAAGTCTAATGTGAGTTTGCTAATCAAGAGCAGATTTTTAGTAATATGCGGCACTACTAGAACATCCAACAATTTAACTTGAGAAGATAAGTGAATATTTCCTGTATGAGAAATAGAGAGATGAGCATCATTACCAACAACAACATGGCCATTACCAGAGTAGGTTTGAGCATCAGAGAGAGAATCTGTGGACGATGTGATGTGAGTTGAGGCCCCTGTGTCAATGTACTAATCTAAAGTAGGCGATGAACCAAGCAAACATCCTGCTTGAAATGCCTCTGCTAAGTTCGCCGGATTCAAATGTGGAGTAAAAGAATATTGTGGGCAATTATTTGCATAATGCCCTTTGGTTCGGCATAACTATAGCGAAGAGGCCATTTTGGGCATAAGTTCTTATTATTTTTCGGACCGGAATGTTGCTGCCCGCGATTCTAATTTGAAGCACGATGTTGTCCAGGATAATGACTAGAATTTCTAGTTTGAGATGAACCATGATGGTGGTTCATTTGACCAGAATGATGGCATATGTTAGATTTTGCAAAGAATGCAGGAGAAGAAGACACATTTGAAGCCATGGATTCTTGAAAAATATCATACACCTTAGCTTGAGATAGCAAATCTGGAAAAGGAGGTAGGCTTGATTGAGCCATGAACATGGCTGAAAAGAAGGAGAATTGGGGACCCAGGCCATGTAAAAACCAATCAGACTTGTCAGCCTCATCACTGTTCACATAGACTTTTAAAGTTGTTGCCATATTCAGTGATAGATCGTGGACCTTTTTTCATCAATTGAATATCATCTTTCAATCGCAATTCATGAGATTTTGAACTTTGGCTGAATGCAGATTCGAGGGCTAGCCAAATTACGCGAGAATAGGTACATCCAAGAAACTGCGCCATCGACTCCTCAGTAAGAGAAGAAATGAGGAGAGTTCGTAGACGCTGATCACTGCTGCGCCAAGAAGTATACATTGGATTTGGTACCTCTTTATTGCTATTATCAAGAATTTGAGGAGGAGGTGGAGTTTTGTAGCCATCAACGAAATATAGCATGTCTTGACAATCAAGAATTGAAACCATTTGATTTTTCCACAATAGATAATTAGTGGAGGTTAACTTGATAGTAACCATATGCAATAGTGTGGGAAAAGGTAGAGTATCGGAGGTAGACACCATTGATGAAGGAGAAGGAAGGAAAAGAATAGGGTTTTCTGTGCCTAATAGTTAGGCTAATACCATGTTAAGAAATATATGATTTGCTTTAAAAACTAATTTGTATTCCCTTCTGTATATGTAGAGTACAAAGAAGCCTATTTAAGCTAAATATCTACACATAAATAAATATCTACAAATAAGGAAAACACAATATATGGACGCTAACCTATGATTCTGTGGATTCACCAATATCCTTAGATGTAGCTTCTATATCTTCAATAATAGATATCATTATATTTTCAGCGTAGCTTTCTTAATTTATAAAAGCATGAGTTGCATTTAAGTTTGACGATATAAAATAATCAAATTTACCTCATTACCGTCTCTCTTCAGCCTCTCAAGCCTCTACCCTCGCTGGTATGCTAAGTTGGGTTATTCGGATAGGAGAGAGCGTGTGCGGGTGCTATGTGTTGTGTTGGGTGCTATGAGTTGATCCATTTTGTGCTGGTATTCAAGGGTGATGGTGGAGTGTGTTTTGCTGATATAATTTGACAAGATAATTTATTCTATTTGATGTTTTAACATTTGGATTATGGGTTGATCCGTTTTGTGCTGGTATTTAAGGGTGATGGTTGAGTGTGTTTTGCTGATGTAATTTGACAAGATAATTTATTCTATTTGATATTTTAATATTTGGATTGATGTACTTTATGCATTTTGAATGGTGCAGTATATTTACTATAGAATTAATATTTACCATAATTAGTGAATTTTTAATCATTCGATTACTTTTTATTATAATTACCAAATTCTTTTTTTATATACAATATATAATATTATAGATTACTTTTTTAAATTTACCATAATTACTAAATTCTTTTTATGAAAAATACAATATCGGAATGAAAGAAATAAATGTTTTACTAAGCAATATAGAATAAAAATTAAGCGCACTAAATGACACAAAAGAGAGTCTTCACAACTATTAACACCATTCATCACTTCCACAACATATGCAAAACGAGCAGAGTTGCTTCCTGATAGTCATCGTGTAAATAGTGAGAATAATAATGCCATCGAAAAGACTACATATATGACTGGAGCTAGTCAGCCAGACTAGAGCTTGCATTTGTATCACCAAGACGAGCACTTGGCTTGACTTATTTGGCAAAAACTTGTTCAATACCAATAATATACAATACGTTGCAACACGTGGTGACAAATCTTTGGCCAGGTTGCACATTCTTATTCCCAGATGAGGGGCATTGCATATGATATTTTAACTGTCATTTCCAACTCTTCCAACTCCTCGTGAAGCATATTTACATCGTTCCACTCTACAGCGGTTGCAATGAAAAAGCAAACAATCTAGTGCCTGAATAAGCTTTATTCACAAAAAAAGGGAAAATATTAAAGAGAACTGGGAGAAGAATACAAATGTTCTGATGCAGATATCTGCATCTAATAGAAGCCAGTAATATGAATCATTCCATAATAGTAGAAAGAACCTTTAGATTTGCATGCAACATTATTGAAAAAATAAATACACATTAAGAAAACACTTGCAGACAACACTTTCCTTTTAGTCATACTAGTATTGCACCTCGTGCTATGCACGGGATGTTACAGATGTAGATAAATTAAGAGTTTTGAGGACGATCATCAAAGTTTTGGTTCCAACCAAATTAATATACTAAATGAAATGGCCACATAGTATTAAAATAGCATGCTTACCAGATAAAAGGTCATCTATAGACTTTTCAGTTTTAGTCGAAGTAGAAAGATAGCAAAAACTAAGAGTTTAGAGGATAACCATAAAAGCTTTGGTTCCAACTAAATTAATATACTGAATGAAATGGCCACAATATTGAAATAGCATGCTTACCCGATAAAAGGTCATCTATAAACTTTTCAGTCTTAGTTGAAGTAGAAAGATAGATTCCAAAAGAGAATTTACAAAAAGCCAATGAAATGAAAGCACTTGGAAAGACCACACTTATATCAATATTTGAGGGGATAATCTTTGTCATTCTTCCCAACATAATCTTGAGAGGAGGCATACACAGAGCTAAGTTCATGGCTATCTTGCATCTGAGCCTCAGTTTGTTGGGGATCATGATTCAAGGATAACTTCTTGACTGCTATGTTGTCATGTGGACCTGAACTTGAGGCAACTGGAAAATTTGTTGAATCGTCAGCTCCATTCACCTCATCAAACTTTTCCTCAAATTGACTAATACAAAATGGAAATACTTCAAAATAAGGCAAGAAGAAATAATGATTTGCGAAACTGAAGAGGGTTTACCCGTCCAATCTAAGACCTATTGGAAAAAAATTCAAGAGGACATATGATGAGACAGGGACCTAGCATTGAAGAAATCAATCGGGACTTGCAGCTCGGAAGACCAGTGACGAGATCAAGAGCCAAGAAGCTGTAAGGATATTTGCAATGCTACATTCCGAAGAGATTGGAAGATGAAGGAACCGGATGTCATCATTACAAATTGGTGAATTTCACAAGTGTAGAAGATGATAATTCGGAGACCCATTAAAAGAGGAAACAAAACTGGACTTATAATTATTTTATTTTAGGCCCAATTATTACAACATGTTTAGGTGATTAATTGGCCTGTTTTCTTAGGCACATTACTTGGTATTTTCGGCCCACTTAGCTTAGTATTTATGTTTAATTTTCGTTCATACTCGGCAGACTTGATTGAATGAAAAACAGCCTTTACGCTATTCTCTTGTCTCACAAAACTGAAGGTTCTTGGTAGGGTTTATTGTTGGCAACTTCAAACTTGAATTCAATCGACTCGTTCGTGATATCTCGTAGTATCTGGGTTAGTCGAGCCACAAAGATTGCTTGATAATCGCGTTTCGAATCCTTGTAGATTCGAGGTTCATTTCTGGTAATTTTCATCCCTTATTAATTTTCAAATTTCGTTAATCCATTGTTTGATTTTCGTTCTCAGTCATTCCTCATCTTTCATATATCACAAATATCCATTTACCATCGTTTCTATAACCATCCAATCCCAGAAAACCCTTAGATTAATTCTAGATCCGTTTTTAAGCCCTAAATCTAACCTGAAAATAACCACCCTGCCAAATCAAAAACTACTCATGCGTTTTTGCTGAATTTTGGATATGTTTTTCATAACCCTAAGTCGTGACTTGTGTTAAATTCTGAGCTTAATCGGACTTAAATAGCTTAGGTTTTTGATGATACCTATTCAGTGTATTTTTATTTTGGTAGGTTTGGAGTATAACTGGTTAGATCGGATTTAGATTGGGAAATCTTTTGGGAATTTAATTTAGTTCATAGTATAATTAAAAGTCCTAATTTCAGTTATATCTTTGGGTCGAATCCTTTCGTAACTGACGTTGTTCGTGTCCTTAGCTTCCGCGTATATTGTGATCGCATCATAAATTTTGGTACTAGAGCCACATCAGTCCTGCTGATTGTGGTTCGATATAAATAGGTTGGTGGTGTCGTGACATAGTGGGGGCAAAAGTATCGATTAGTTATAAAAAAAAAGAGAAGAACCGATATAAAAAAAAAAAAAAGATATAATTCGAAGCCCTACTAGTGTCACCTTCTATTTCTTGAAGGTCTCGGGAGTTCTTGAGTGTTTCTTGATTGTTTCTTTGAGAGTTCTTAAGTCCTTTCATCTTCGTTTTGACGATTTTGTTGGCTAGGGGTAAAACGGTCACCAAATTTGACCCATAACTCCGATTTTTCACCATAATACCATTCCTGAAGTGGAACGGCGCTCCACATCAACGTATAGGTATGGCAAGCCAAATTCAGTTGTTTACTGGTTCAAATCAGCCGTCGAACTTTTCCGGTTTTTGGGAATTTTAGGAATTTTTGCAGTTTTCATCCAAGTAACTCATAATCTACTATACTTGAGTATATTGGGTAGTGTAGAGTCAATTTCTAAGTTGTTTTAAGTAGGGTTAGTGCTCATAACTTGTTACGACTTATATCCGAAATTCCTAGTTAGGCTTTCTTTCTTCTTTTCAGCCTTTCCTGTTTGCTTAGTCATTACCTAGTCACCACACATATACACTTCCTTAATTGTTAGCCTTCTTATTTCCTTTACCTAGTTTGCAAGTTACCCCACATTGCAGCAACTTTGTGTTCCTTTCTATACCTGTGATCCTTTGAGAGTCAAGTTCGAGTTCTTGATTCAAGCCGAGAAGTCCACATCGGTTCTGCCAAGGGTTTGAGGTTTAGAGACTATAGTTACTGCAAATTTGAGTGAAAAAAAAGAGAGGAAGAGTGGCTGTAAGCTTGTGAGGATTTTATTTGTTTCGTTTACGTTTACACATTTTGCAGGTACCATGAAATCCGGAGACGGTTCCAAAAAGCACGACAGGCCACCCAAGTCGTCTACTACACCTCCTGAGATGTCCTCATCATCTCAACCACCTTGGGATGCTAAGTATCACTTTGATGCCTTAGTCCAACACATTGAGAGGCGCAATCAGTTGCTGGAGCACAAGTTCGATGATACGTTGGCCAAAGTAATGACACAGTTCGAGCTCCTTAACACTCAAACTCCATTACCTCCACCAGTTAGATTCCCACCTCTCCAGCGCAATACAGTACCTCGTCGCCCATATCCAGATCCACGTCGCCCACCGCCCATGACAGAGAATGATCCCTATGATCAAGAAGAAGAATTTGACGACTATAGTGAGGAATCAGAGGCTGAGTCTGAGCCTCCACTGAGACATGACCGCCGACGTCCACCTCCCAAGCGTACTTTCCGCGCCAACCAGCACTGACACGGCGAAGCAGATAGCTTGTTAAATAACATCAAGACAAGCATTTCAGAATTTGAGGGGTTACATGATCCTGATGTGTACCTCGATTGGGAGAGGAAAGTCAACAAGATCTTCGATTGTTATGACTTTCCTGAGTTGAAGAAGGTTCAGCTTGCTTCTTTAGAGTTCAGAGGATATGCAGCCTTATGGTGGGAAAATTAGCAAGAGAGAAGACGCCGTGATCGATATCCACCTATAGACACTTGGCAAGAGATGAAGGACGTCATGAGAGGACATTTCATTCCAGTACACTATGAACGAGAGCTTGAGAAGAGGTTGAACAAGATCAAGCAGGGCACTCGTTCGATTGAGGAATACCATAAGGAACTCGAGACAGCTATGAACAGGGTTGGACAAGAAGAGACATTGGTTGCCACACTCAACCAGTACATTGAAGGAATGAACCCAGATATTGCTTGTGAAGTCGAATTGAAGGACTTTGAATCAGTTGAAGTAATGGTTCATTATGCATCTATTATAGAACAGCAGCTCAGAGATGGACGTCGTCGATCCTTCCAGTCGACGCCTGCTAGGAGTCCTTAGATTCGAGGTGACTCTTCCATGCCTAGGACAGCCCCTACACATCCTCCTAACCAGTCCACATAACCAGTTCGCCGTTCTGAGCAGTCTGCACCACAGCCCTCTCGCAGACCTGACTACACTTCGCCTGCACCGAATAGAAATGCTCAGAATCGCCCCATGCAGCCTAGTCAGCCTCAGAATAGTACTCCAGGAAGAGCACGTGACGTTCAGTGTCACAAGTGCAAAGGATGGGGGCACTTTCAAGCCCAGTGTCCGAATCGCAGAGTTTTATTCCTCACCGAGCAGAATAAGTTAGAATCAGCGAGTGAAGAGGAATTCGAAGAAGAAGAATAATTTAAAGGGGATGCCAAACAGCCTCTAGTTAGTATCATCATGGGAGATATTGTGGAGGAGCAACCGAAGTAAACGCACATCAGCCTTGTTTCGATCCGAGCCTTGAGCCTTATTCAAGAGGAAGAACAGAATGATCAGAGGGAGCACATCTTCTACTCACGTTGTTCAATCCAGGACAAGGTGTGTTCGCTCATCATAGATAGTGGAAGCGTGATCAACGCTATCAGTCAGTATATAGTGGGGAAGCTGAATTTGAGCCCACAGAAGCATCCGAAACCATACCGATTGCAATGGTTGATAGACAGAGGAGAGATACACGTCGGATATTAGGTACATGTCACCTTTTCTATTGGTCATTTTACTGACACTGTTTTGTGTGACGTCATCCCTATGGAGGCGGTACATATTTTGCTTGGTCGTCCTTGGTAATTTGATAGGAAGGCGATACACGATAGGTTCGCCAATACTTATGTTGTGACTCGAGAAGGACGCACCACGCGATTGTGGCCACTAGCGCCGAAAGATGTGAGTGAAGATCAGCGGTGTATGCAAGAAAAGTTCAAGGAAGATAAGGAGAAATATGCTGAGGGCAAGTAGCCCATTCAACTAAGATAGCCCACGATAGAGTCCCCACGCTCTAAGGGAAACTCGACCGTTCCCAAGGCTTCCACCAAGGCTGTCCACGTTGCCATTTCTCCGGTTCAGATACGGCGCACCAGAACTTGTTCATCGGCGTAAAAGGAGTTCAGACCGCCATTAAATCAGGTAATGCTATCGTTCTAGTTAATTTTGAGGCTAATGATACTCCTGATGTTGTTATTCCTCCTATTTTGCAGCCGTTAATGGAGGAGTTCAAGGATGTTTTCCCCACAGAGATTCCTAGTGGTCTGCCGCCAATTTGAGGAATTGAGCACCAGATCGACTTCCAGCCGGGAGCAGTCCTTCCAAACAGACCTGCTTACCATACCAGCCCTGAGGAAACCAAGGAGATTGACCGTCAGGTCAAAGAGTTGTTGGAGAATAAGCAAATCAAAGAGAGCTTGTCACCATGCGAAGTGCCTGTCATCCTCATACCAAAGAAGAACAACGAATGGCGCATGTGCATGGACTATCGAGCTATCAACAAGATAACGGTAAAGTATCGCTTCCCTATTCCCCGATTGGATGACATGCTAGATGAGTTGTCTGGAGCGTCTGTCTTTTCAAAAATTAATTTACGTTCTGGATATTTTCAAGAGAGGATGAGTGAGGGGGATGAATGGAAGAATGCGTTCAAAACGAAACATGGACTGTATGATGGCTAGTGATGCCGTTTGGCCTTACCAATGCCCCTAGTACATTCATGGGACTTATGAACCATGTCTTACGTGATGTCATAGGGAAGTATGTTGTGGTCTATTTTGATGATATCCTTATCTATAGTACGTGTGTTAATGAGCATGTTAGACACCTTAGGCATGTGTTTGTGTTGCTACGTGATGCAAAATTATATGCTAATTTGTCTAAGTGTACCTTTTGTATGGATGAGGTTGTCTTTCTGGGTTTTGTTGTGAGTAGTCGTGGAATGGAAGCTAATAGGAAGAAGGTCAAAGCCATAAAGGAATGGCCAACACCTAAGTCTTGTGCTGATGTTCGGTCATTTCATGGTTTAGTGGGTTTCTATCGTCGTTTTGTACGTGATTTTTCTACTATAGCTGCCCCTCTGACCGAACTGAGTAGGAAAGATAAGAAGTTTGAGTGGGGCAAAGCCCAAGAGCATGCTTTTAACTTATTGAAATCAAAATTGTGTAATGTTCATGTGTTAGTTTTGCCTGATTTTAATAAAATGTTCAAAATTGAGTGTGATGCCTCCGGTATAGGGATTGGTGCTATTTTGATGCAGGAGAGGAAGCCCATCGCTTTCTTCAGTGAGAAGTTGAATGGCGCAGCCCTGAGATACTCAACGTATGACAATGAGTTATACGCGCTGAAGAGGTCTTTGGAGACTTGGCAGCACTACTTGAGGCCTAAAGAGTTCGTGATTCACACTAATCACGAATCATTAAAGCATTTGAAGGGACAACAGAACTTGAACTCATATCATGCTCGATGGGTTGAGTTCATAGAGTTATTTCCCTATGTGATCAAGTACAAGAAGGGAGAAGAGAATGTGGTTGCTGATACTCTTTCTCGCAGGTACGCGTTGTTTTCTGTTATGCATGCACAATGTTTAGGTCTTGAGCATATTAAGAGTTTTTATGTGAATGATCCTTTCTTTGGACCTATCTTTGCATCATGTGATGGAAAATCTAGGGTTGTTGACTCGTACTATGTGTCTGAAGGTTTTTTGTTTAGGGATTCGAAGTTATGTGTCCCTAATTATTCAATGAGGGAGTTATTTATGTTAGAATCTCATGTGGGGGGTCTTATGGGTCATTTTGGTGTTGCGAAAACATTAAGTCTATTGCATGAACATTTTTACTGGCCACGCATGAAAAGGGATGTAGAGAGAGTCTGTGCTAGATGCATTACTTGTAAAAAGGCTAAGTGTAGATGTAGGTCTAATCCATTTGGGTTGTATACACCTTTGCCAGCACCTACTACGCCTTGGGTAGACATCTCGATGGACTTTATTTTAGGCTTGCCTCGGTCTAAGTCTGGCAAAGATTCTATTTTTGTAGTTGTTGATAGGTTTTCAAAAATGTCTCACTTTATTGCTTGCAAAAAGACTGATGATGATGTTTACATTGCAAATTTATTCTTTAGTGAAGTAGTACGTCTGCATGGGATTCCTAGAACCATTGTGTCTGATAGGGATTCAAAATTCTTGGGACATTTTTGGCGTGTCTTATGGGGAAAGTTGGGTACCAAACTACTATTTTCTACTGTCTGTCATCCTCAAACCGATGGTCAAACGGAAGTCGTTAATAGGACGTTAGGTACCTTACTGCGTGCACTTGTTAAGAACAATCTTAAGTCATGGGAAGAGTGCTTGCCATTCACTGAATTTGCTTATAACAGAGTTGTGCATTCTTCTACACGCATGTCTCCATTTGAGGTTATTTATGGATTTAATCCGTTGACACCAACGGATCTTATTCCTTTGCCTACTGATCATCTTTTGAGTTTGCAAGGTTCTCGTAGGGCTGAACAGGTTTGAGAGATGCATGCTAAAGTAAAACAGAGGATTGAGCTTCAAGGTGCTAAGAACGTAACAAAGGCGAACGCACACCGCAAGCAAGTATTGTTCAAACCTGGTGATAAGGTTTGGATACACTTCAGCCCGGGATGTTTTCCTAACTTGAGGAAGTCAAAGCTGATGCCTCGTGGCGATGGACCATTCATCGTGGTCACGCGTGTTAATGACAACACTTGCTGAATTGATCTTCCGGGTGAGTATAAGTGTTCTTCCACTTTTAATGTGGCTGATTTGTCTCTGTTTCCTGCAGATGATTGGGATGTTGAGAAGGACTTGAATTCGAGGATGAATTCTTTTTAGCAGGGGGGGAATGATAAGACGGGACCTAGCATTGAAGAAATCAATCGGGACTTGCAGCTCGGAGGACCAGTGACGAGATCAAGAGCCAAGAAGCTGCAAGGATATTTGCAATGCTACATTCCGAAGAGATTGGAAGATGAAGGAACCGGATGTCATCATTACAAATTGGTGAATTTCACAAGTGTAGAAGATGATATTTCGGAGACCCATTAAAAGAGGAAATGAAACTGGACTTATAATTATTTTATTTTAGGCCCAATTATTACAACATGTTTAGGTGATTAATTGGCCGGTTTTCTTAGGCCCATTACTTGGTATTTTCGGCCCACTTAGCTTAGTATTTATGTTTAATTTTTGTTCATACTCGACAGACTTGATTGAATGAAAAACAGCTTTTACGTTATTCTCTTGTCTCACAAAACTGAAGGTTCTTGGTAGGGTTTGTTGTTGGCAACTTCAAACTTGAATTCAATCGACTCGTTCGTGATATCTCGTAGTATCCGGGTTAGTCGAGCCATGAAGATTTCTTGATAATCGAGTTTCAAATCCTTGTAGATTCGAGGTTCGTTTCTGGTAATTTTCATTCCTTATTAATTTTCAAATTTTGTTAATTTATTGTTTGATTTTCATTCTCAGCCATTCCTCATCTTTCATATATCACAAATATCCATTTCCCATCGTTCCTATAAACATCCAATCCCAGAAAACCCTTAGATTAATTCTAGATCCGTTTTTTAGCCCTAAATCTGACCCGAAAATAACCACTGTGCCAAATCGAAAACTACTTGTCACGACCATCCTTAGCTAATCGATAGCTAAGCTTGGTAAATTCGTGACTATAAAATATGAATGTGAAATAACAGTTAAATGAAGAACATCTCTGGAAATGACTCTCAGGGCAACTTTATTACTAGATAAACTAATACTCGTGACTGAAAGGGTAGGGCAATGTTTGTCATGATTCTGACTTAAGATACAACCAACTTGAAATAACTAAAAACTATCAGAGAGTACGCAGCGGAAATATGGTTGTAAATACATGTATGAAGACATGTATTACCATGAGTTTTCAACAGCTAATCTTCACTTAAATTGACAAAAGCTCCGCCGGTCACTCCGCTTCAACCTGCTCAACCTGCACATTAAAAACAATGTACAGGGCTAAGTACAAATTGTACTCAGTGAACACTTTGCCCAAAACTGATTTTATTGTCATCCATATACTGAGTGAAACATAGGGTTTTGCTTAAAAGTCTATGTTCACTAAAATCTCTTAGTTCTCAAAAGTGACTGCAGTCAAATTTCTTTAGTAATCTACCATATCTGATCTGTGGTGCCCGAGGAGGTGGCCACCTCACTCGTCACCTGATCGATCGTCACACTAGACAATTCGACCACTGTGTACACTAATCCAAGTATAGCAGTTGGCCATACAGGGACCCGAATTCGATTAAATAACATTGGCATAGCCAATAGCAGATAGGCATCATACAAAAACAAAACATTTTATGGCATGACAATACTTTAAAAGAGCTATATCAACTAATAAAACACGCTTTGTTTTAAAAGAAAGCCCACCTCGTCTGCTCTTCTTCTGCTAAAGAACTCTACGTCACCTTGGTTACTGCTCGTTCTTCGCTTGACCTTCGATTGGAGATTGAAATAAGATTCTCGCTTATCGATATAAACTTATCGAAATGAATTCTAATCTCATGTTTATTAGATCTTAATTCCAGTAACACAATTACTGTTATCTAAGTTCTATTCCGTTAAGGGAACGGATTATGCGAGAATAAAGCCTTGATTGGTTACGGCTAACTAGTACTTAAATTAATTGGGTACTTCACAATTAATTAATCTTAATCGCTTAATTGATTACCTTAATCAATTTATTCTTGATTAATAACTTAGCTTAATAAACTTATTTCTATAAGTTAATCTTTAATTAAATAATTCATTAAGAATTATTAATCTCTATATTATTATTAATCTCTATATAGGTGTAAGCTAGCTAATTAGTGGTATCTTAATCCACCTAATTAATCGAAGGTTAAGGAAATTCTTAATTTATTTAACTTATTCCTATAAGTTAATTAAGGGTATTAATCCACTTAAGAATTATAAATTTACTAAGCGTAGTCGTGTAATTGATTATCCAAATCAATTAATATAAAATTATTTGATCTAGGTTAATTAACTTATCATAAGTTAATTAGGAAAATTCGTAGATTAATTCCTTATGAATTAATGAAATCTAATTACGAATAATTTACGAGATAATAGTCGAGTCTCAACTCGTATTTTAATTTAAGTAGATTATGGGTTGTAAAGTTGTAAGGTAGTTTCGGCTGCAACCTTGCTTGCTAAATTGGGCTTAGTCCCATAATTAATTGTATAATGGGCTCGGCCCAATTAAACTTGTAAATGTGCTCGGCCCGCTATTAAACATTTAATATATAAATCTCGGGAATACTAATCGAATTTTTAGAATCGCTTATAACAAAGCAATATTTTACTACTTAGTAAAATATCGAAATCAAGCTTTTACTCGATTTATTTGCTAATTTACTGAAAAACATTGAGAATCAAGTAGCTACTCGATTTTCTAATAGAATTTCTTTTAGGTAATTCTTTTATACTCAAGTGATATTAAATTACTATGAGCGAATAATTATCCTTCAGTCATTTCTAAAGTAGATAGAAAATACGGGGCGTTACATACTACCCCCCTTAAAAGAAATTTCGTCCCGAAATTTGCATACCTTAAATAAAAAGCTCTAGGTATTTTTCTTTCATTTTATTCTCAAGCTCCCACATGGCTTCTTCTTGCTTGTGATGCTTCCACAAAACTTTCACCGAAGTGATCGATTTATTTCTGAGTTGTTGCACCTTACGGTCTAGGATGGCTTCTGGCCTGCTTTCGTAGCTTAAGTCTAGACTTAATTCTACTTCTTCTTGGTAAATTACATGCTTCGGATCATGCACGTATTTCCTAAGCTGTGAAACGTGAAAAATATTGTGTACGTTTTCAAAACTTGCTGGCAGTGCTAATCGGTATGCCACTGGACCTATTCTCTCTAGAAACTCGTATGGTCCGATAAATTGGGGTCTCAGCTTGCCTTTGACACCAAACCTCACTATCCCCTTGGAAGGAGATACTTTCAAGAATACTTTATCTCCTACTTCGAACATAATTTTTGTTCTTCGATTGTCTGCATAAGATTTCTGTCTATTCTGTGCCCCCTTAATTCTCTCTCTGATCTGACGTACAATCTCGATCATTTCACTGATTGCTTCAAGGCCTAGTATTTTTCTCTCACCTACTTCGTGGTGATCTATATTTTCTTCCATATAATACCTCGTACGGCGCCATATCTATGGTTGCTTGATAGTTGTTGTTGTAAGTAAATTCGATCAGTGGTAAAACTGGCTCCTAGTGGTCGCCACGATCGGGCACTATCATTCTCAGTGTCACCTAGGGTTTGAATCGTTCTTTCTGACTGTCCATCTGTCTGAGGATGAAAGCGGTACTAAAATTTAGTCTAGTTCTTAATTCTTTCTGTAAACTCACCCACAATCGAGATGTGAACTTTGAATCTCGAACCGAGGTGATAAAGGTTGGTACTCCGTGAAGACATACTACCTCACGAACGTATAGTTGAGCTAACTTCTCCGATCCTTATGTCATCGGGATGGGAATAAAGTGTGTGCTCTTTGTAAGTCGATCTATGATCTATCAGATTGCTGTATTTTCCTCTTCTTGAATTTGGTAACCCCATTATAAAATCCATAGCGATATGTTCCCATTTCCACTGTGGAATTTCCAAGGGTTGCAATTTGCCATAAGGTCGTTAGTGTAGAGCTTTCACTTGTTGACAAGTGAGGCACCTTCCGACGAATGAAGCTATATTTCTCTTCATGCCATCCCACTAGAATTTCTTCTTCAGGTCTTGATACATCTTCGTACTCCCGGGGTGGGCTATGTATGGTGTATCGTGAGCTTCGCTCAAAATTTCATTTATGAGCTCTATGCTTGGTGGAATGCATAACCTTCCTTCGATTGCAATTGCGTTGTCTGCCTCCTCATGATATTCTACGGGTTCTCCCATTCTTATCTTCAAATGAATCTTTTCAAGTATCTCATCTCTCCTCTGTGCATCGAGGATCCGACTCCCCATGTCTGGTTTTATTGTCAACGTAGCGATAATCCCCTCCACCGTTTCGGGTGGTGGCACTATCTCTAAGTTCATCTTGCTGAACTCTCGAACAAGTGACTCTTCACTAGTGAGTAGAAATGTTAGGCTTGAGTGAGTCTTTGCGACTCAAGGCATTAGCCACTGCGTTGGCTTTTCCTGGATGGTAATTGAATCCATAATTGGAGTCCTTGACTAATTCGAGCCACCTTCTCTGTCTTATGTTAAGGTTTTGTTGTTCGAAGAAGTATTTGAGGCTCTTGTAATCCGTAAAGATTTCGCACCGAACTCCGTAGAGATGTGTCCCCAAATCTTCAGGGCATGCACAACTACTGCTAATTCTAGATCGTGGGTTGGATAATTGAGCTCGTGGGGTATGAGCTGCCTAGATGTGTATGCTATTACTTTTCTTTCTTGAATCGAAACGCAATCAAGTCCTTTTTCGACACATCAGTGTAAACTACGTACTCCTTCTTTGGTGTTGGATCTGCCAGAATTGGTGCGGTTGTCAGCTTTACTTTCAACTGTTGAAAGTTTGACTCACATTCCGGAGTCCACTGACATTTGATTCCCTTTTGTAATAGCTGTGTTAGGGGCTTTGCTATCTTGGGAATCCTTCTATGAATCTCCGATAGTAACCAGTTAATCCTAAGAAATTACCAATTTCATTCGCCATTGATGGGGATTTCCAGTTCTGCATTGTTTCGATCTTTGCAGGATTAACTTTGGTTCCTTCAGATGACACGATGTGTCCTAAAAATGCCACTTCTTTTAGCCAAAACTCACACTTACTGAATTTGGCCTAGAGTTTCTCTGTTCTCTATGTCTTTAACACTGTTCTCGAGTGTTCCTCGTGCTCCCTTTCGCTCTCCGAATAATCAAGATGTCGTTTATGAAAACTAGCACGAAATTGTCTAAGTACGGGTGGAATACCCGATTCATGCGATCCATGAATTCTTCTGGTGCGTTGGTCAATCCGAATGGTACTACCACAAACTCGTAGTGGCCATAACTCGTCCGGAAAGTTGTCTTGGGTATGTCCTCTGGTTGAATCCTCAGCTTATGGTAGCCTGATTTCAAATCTCTTTTCGAGAACCCGTTAGCTCCCTTGAGTCAGTCAAACAGATCATTGATTCTAGGTAGAGGATATTTGTTCTTGAGAGTAAGCTTGTTCAATTCTTTGAGAATCTATGCACCTTCTCATGGAGCCGTCTTTCTTCTTCACGAATAGCATAAGTGTTCCTCATGGTGACATGCTCGATCTGATGAACCTTAGGTCCAATAACTCTTGAAGCTGTACTTTAAGTTCTTCTAACTCTTTGGTGCCATCCTATAGGGTGCTTGGGATACCGGAGCTGATCCGGGTTCCAATTTGACAGTGAATTCTATCTTTCTGTTGGGCGGCAGCCCTGGTAGCACGTCTGGGAAGACGTCAAGAAACGCTCGAACGACTTCTATGTCTTCCACCTTCTTTTCTTCTCCGCTTTTCGGTTCTTCGTTTAGGTAAACCAGGTAAGCTAGATACCCTTTCCTCATCATTGTTGTTGCTTGAAGGGTGGAAATGATTTGACTTTCGATTATTCCTGGCAATTTTGTGAAAGATCGTGGGCTCCTTTCCCAGAATCCTAAAAGAATTTGTCTCTCCTTGCATAGGATGGTGGCGTAGTTTTTTTTTTTTTTTTTTTTTGGCTAGCCAATCCATTCCTAAGGTGATATTTATGTCCTTCATCAGCATAACGCTAAGAGTTTTCACTAGCAGCCTCTTCATCAGCATAACGCTAAGAGTTTTCACTAGCAGCCTCTTCATCAGCATAACGCTAAGAGTTTTCACTAGCAGCCTCTAGGTTTGGGACATCGATGTGTAAGAGTGATATTTCCTCCTACAGGTGACGAGATTCTCCGATCTGTTCCTGTTTGCTCCGTTCTTAACCTTAGGTTATCTGCGCATGCTTTAACTATGAACGAATGAGACGCACCAGTATCAACTATAGCAGGTATATTGTGGGGCACACCCATATCTACTAAGTTTCCTTGATTCTTGGTGGGCTGTTTCTGCTTCATCGTATAGGCCTTCGCCTTCTACCATCGTTTGTACAAAACCATTGTTGGTTCCAAGGTGGGAGTTGGGATGGTGGTGGAGAAAAAACTGTCGTGGCGTTTTACTTCCTCTTTTCGTGGAAGGTTACTTGGATATAAAGCCTTCTTGCTTTGAACTGTTTTTAACGGTTTTGCCTACCTTGATGTTCTTGCTAGTCTTTTTGGATTTGAATATTAATCCCTCTTTTAGTTGATGCCCCGTTTTGCCTCTTTTAACCGTTATTCCTTACTTAGGAAGTCTTAGTTTTGTTTCTGAACATAGGGTGGCTATCCTCATCTCCTATCACGTTGTACTTTATTTCTAGTTCTCGATACTTATCATATCTTTACGTTTTCACTCCTTTGGTGTTTAAGTGTTGGCATGCGTTCTTATTTCTTAAGAACATCTTACTATTCTCAACTCACATCTCTTATAGCGAACGAACTCTACCTCGACTTGAATGGCATTTTCATAGATCATTCTCCTTGGAGTAGTAGATTTCTGTACTAGGTTAGATTTTCTGGTTTATTATACGCTACTACATTTGCTCTGCTAGATCCATAGGATCTAACTTGTTAATTAACATCGGTCTCCTCAATCACACTAGAAGTTTTCCCCCGCATGGTTACGATGTTTCACTACTTTCATACCATAAGAGTCTTAAAACTCCTTATAAGGTGTTTGACTTATATGTTTGATTTAACTCATCTGCCTACTCGATTTAGTTAAATCACATCTTCATGCTACTGATTAAAGAACTGTTCTAACCCGTGAGTGTGCTGCCTCTACTTCCTTAAGCTTAATAGATTATAGTTAATTGGTCTCAGCCACCAAATAGACAATCGTATTAGCTCTCTTGATTTACTTGCTACATGCGCCTCTAAAACTGATCTCCATACTGATATGGGTTGTACTACTTGTATTCGACCCTTCCATTTATCGTTTGGGTGCTTAAGATCTTCTAGGGATTCTTAAGGCTCCTTACAACTCTATATCAACTTAAATCTTTTGTTGATATTTCTTAATTATCTGTGTATTCGGGTCTAGATTTCTCTTTATTCTGATCTAGTTACCAACTTTTGGCATTCCCCAAAGGGCACTATTCTTTTGTCGTACCCTATACTTTCGGGTGGCTAAATTCTTATGTCTCGTTGGTTTCACAAGGAAGTCAATACGAAACGAAATAACTTGTGAAGTGATACTAGGAGGTAATTTCATAGGAATAATATTTCAATTCCGGCATGATATTTAATCAAATGGTGTCCTCATTTCTAGATCATTGTGGAAAGCATAGTCAGAGGGTAGAAACGAAATGACAAGGGATCAAAGAGAAAGACCCTCTTGCAGATACCCATCTGAATTCTGGTCTACGAATGATGTTACTGAGATTGAGATTATGCGGAGTGGCCAGTTCTACATAAGCACCTCCTCAGTAGGGAACCATCCGTCGTACTTTGGTGGCTTTGTCAATGAATGACGAAAATAAGGTTTCCAAGGTTTGGAAAACTTTTTGTTTTAGCTCAAAACTTTCCCAGCTTGTTATTTTTCGGAAGACAATTAGGCTTTATTAGTTTCAAGGGAATCAAAATGGGATATGCCATATCATAGGCATTAGCACGTAAGGTTATCCTTTAATTTACTATCTTCATAATTCTGTCGATCTACAGCTGGCTAATCCTCCGTGTAGGAGACTGATATCCCTTTATTTCTTATGGGGGACTAATCTTGTAATGGTGTGTGTTATTATTGCTAACGACGCACACCAACGTGTGGAGATAAACTTTCAAATTTATTTCCTTTTTCTAGCAACGTATCGACAATCGATCGTTATGGCTTGAAAATCTAGCGGAGTAGCATGCAAAATTATCCTAAATATGGCTTAACCATCTTAAGAGAGCAACTCTTCTTTAGATACTTACTTCTTATAGAAGTTGCAAATTGGGTTGCAATATTCTAGTGGATTCGTTATTTGCTGCAAATAGCACTACGCCATAGTTCTCACTACTATATCTAATAGTATATGAATTTATCTCGTCTATCTTTCTTCTATCTTCCCATAATCTTTTATCTTTCTCTAAGTATGTAGTAACATACTTACTTATTCTGTTACAAGGTATTTTTATGCTAACTTTAGCATTGCGTGTATGCTAAATTTAAAGGCATTAGCAGCCTTAAGTTATTCGATCGCCTTTGGATAACGGATAACAATCTCTTTGACTTGAATTGCTACTTGATTCGCATCGTGCTTCTTTCCTTTCTCCTTTTGCTTCTTGCAACACTCTCTGTCTCTTCTTCTTGATCGTTAGGGAAAAGGAACCTCGTTTCAAATCCTAGATCTAAGCATGCTTATTCATGTACGTGACTTAAGCAACTATGTTCTCTTATGGAATTTTTTTTTTTAAAGTAAAGTTTCTACATTTCATTCATCTCGAAGAAAATATTTACCTTTACCTCGTTGAGCGTGTTGAGTCGGAGTGCCGAGCTTTTGTCAAATAACTCTACTAAGTCTAGCAATTCAAGTCTAGACTTTACTTTGAAGAAGACTCTTGGATTTCAGAGCAACCGAGTGCTCTGATACCACTCTGTCACGACCACCCTTAGCTAATCGATAGCTAAGCTTGGTAAATTCGTGACTATAAAATATGAATGTGAAATAACAGTTAAATGAAGAACATCTCTGGAAATGACTCTCAGGGCAACTTTATTACTAGATAAACTAATACTCGTGACTGAAAGGGTAGGGCAATGTTTGTCATGATTCTGACTTAAGATACAACCAACTTGAAATAACTAAAAACTATCAGAGAGTACGCAACGGAAATATGGTTGTAAATACATGTATGAAGACATGTATTACCATGAGTTTTCAACAGCTAATCTTCACTTAAATTGACAAAAGCTCCGCCGGTCACTCCGCTTCAACCTGCTCAACCTGCACATTAAAAACAATGTACAGGGCTAAGTACAAATTGTTCTCAGTGAACACTTTGCCCAAAACTGATTTTATTGTCATCCATATACTGAGTGAAACATAGGGTTTTGCTTAAAAGTCTATGTTCACTAAAATCTCTTAGTTCTCAAAAGTGACTGCAGTCAAATTTCTTTAGTAATCTACCATATTTGATCTGTGGTGCCCGAGGAGGTGGCCACCTCACTCGTCACCTGATCGATCGTCACACTAAACGATTCGACCACTGTGTACACTAATCCAAGTATAGCAGTTGGCCATACAGGGACCCGAATTCGATTAAATAACATTGGCATAGCCAATAGCAGATAGGCATCATACAAAAACAAAACATTTTATGGCATGACAATACTTTAAAAGAGCTATATCAACTAATAAAACACGCTTTGTTTTAAAAGAAAGCCCACCTCGTCTGCTCTTCTTCTGCTAAAGAACTATACGTCACCTTGGTTACTGCTCGTTCTTCGCTTGACCTTCGATTGGAGATTGAAATAAGATTCTCGCTTATCGATATAAACTTATCGAAATGAATTCTAATCTCATGTTTATTAGATCTTAATTCCAGTAACACAATTACTGTTATCTAAGTTCTATTCCGTTAAGGGAACGGATTATGCGAGAATAAAGCCTTGATTGGTTACGGCTAACTAGTACTTAAATTAATTGGGTACTTCATAATTAATTAATCTTAATCGCTTAATTGATTACCTTAATCAATTTATTCTTGATTAATAACTTAGCTTAATAAACTTATTTCTATAAGTTAATCTTTAATTAAATAATTCATTAAGAATTATTAATCTCTATATTATTATTAATCTCTATATAGGTGTAAGCTAGCTAATTAGTGGTATCTTAATCCACCTAATTAATCGAAGGTTAAGGAAATTCTTAATTTATTTAACTTATTGCTATAAGTTAATTAAGGGTATTAATCCACTTAAGAATTATAAATTTACTAAGCGTAGTCGTGTAATTGATTATCCAAATCAATTAATATAAAATTATTTGATCTAGGTTAATTAACTTATCATAAGTTAATTAAGAAAATTCGTAGATTAATTCCTTATGAATTAATGAAATCTAATTACGAATAATTTACGAGATAATAGTCGAGTCTCAACTCGTATTTTAATTTAAGTAGATTATGGGTTGTAAAGTTGTAAGGTAGTTTCGGCTGCAACCTTGCTTGCTAAATTGGGCTTAGTCCCATAATTAATTGTATAAAGGGCTCGGCCCAATTAAACTTGTAAATGTGCTCGGTCCGCTATTAAACATTTAATATATAAATCTCGGGAATACTAATCGAATTTTTAGAATCGCTTATAACAAAGCAATATTTTACTACTTAGTAAAATATCGAAATCAAGCTTTTACTCGATTTATTTGCTAATTAACTGAAAAATATTGAGAATCAAGTAGCTACTCGATTATAGAATTTCTTTTAGGTAATTCTTTTATACTCAAGTGATATTAAATTACTAGGAGCGAATAATTATCCTTCAATCATTTCTAAAGTAGATAGAAAATACGGGGCGTTACACTACTCGTGTGTTTTTGCTGAATTTTGGATATGTTCTTAATAACCCTAAGTCGTGACTTGTGTTAAATTCTAAGCTTAATCGGACTTGAATAGCTTAGGTTTCTGACGACGCCTATTCAGTATATATTTTTTTTGGTAGGTTAATTTGGAGTATAATTGGTTAGATCGGATTTAGATTGGGAAATCTTTTGGGAATTTAATTCGGTTCATAGTATAATTAGAAGTCCTAATTTCAGTTGTATCTTTGGGTCGAATCCTTTCGTAACTGATGTTGTTCGTGTCCTTAGCTTCTGCGTATATTGTGATCGCATCAACATATCTATTGTAACCATATACTTATACACAAAATTGTCAGTCTTAAAAAAATACTTGCCTATTGCAAAATAACTTGTTTTACTCAAATTGATACATGATAAGGTAAATATCAATAGGACCCGTTGTACTTCTAAGAATAATTTTGTATCTCATTATATGACTAAAAGCTTAGACTAAGTGACACATTACTGTCGCAAAATAGTGACACATTATTTTTATGACGCACGTTGGACGCAAATGTATGACAAAAAATGCAACACTAGTCCAAATGTGAAGTATAATTATGACATTTAGTTGATGTGTCACAAAAAAAATTGTTGTAATTACAAAACACAAAACCATGTAACGCACTACTGTCGTAAAATAGTGACACAATAATTTCATAACATATATTTGACACAAATATATGACACTAAGAGTATACATGTCATAAATTTATGACACTTATTGATAATGTCGCATCCAAGTATGTCGCAAAAGGTCAGTTTTTTATACTTGACGATACTAGTACTCTAGACAACTCTTAGCTCTTGTATTTTCGAGATGATCACCTCGGCTCATTTGAGAAAAAAAAATTAGCTTTTCATCTTCAAATATCTTAGTGAACAAAAAAAGTCTCTTCTATTTTGAACAAGTATATTGGGCTACCTTCACAAATAAGACTACGGGCTCTGTTTTTTTCTGAAAAACTTCATCTCTCTTGCCTGGTGTACTAATAAAACAACAGTTGAGGATGCGAGAATAGAGTTTTTGCTTGAGTCAACCCCTAACATGAGTCCACGTTCTTAGCAATTTGTGGATTGGAAGTCAGATTGGCTACAAGGAAAGGGTGTATCCATCTTTTTTCCTTTTAAGATTCTTAATTATGCAATTTACACTCTCACCCCGTTTGTAATTTACCATACTTAATGCTTTGCGTTAGCCTTTCTAATCTAATCTTTCTCCCAGGCCGGAGAAACTACCAATAGGCTAATGAGCAACTACCAAGAAGACGAAAGATATGTTGTATTTGTGGTGTAGGTGGGCACAATGAATAACATGCAAGGATAATATTATTAATTAAGTTTAGTTTGAAATTGTACTTTGTTTTAAGGACAATTTCTTTTCATTTCTTTTTTTTAAGTTGTAAGAACAATGTTATATAATGAGATGATTAATTTATGTACTGAATATTTTCTTTCAGATCTCCTGATGGTGATCCCCAAACTTGGCAATATACGAGTTTTATAGATGAAACTCCTACATCACGGGGTACAATACTAGTGTTTAGTGTTGCAAAAAAAAAAAAAAAAAAAAAAAAAAAAAAAAAAAAGAAGAAGAAGAAGAAGAAGAAGAAGACATTGACCATAGTAATAATTTGACACTTAACTACACGAATCTTGAGCCATTTTTGTTTTCAAACACCAACTTGTTAAAATATACATTTGACATATATGTTTGTAATTTTGCAATTACTATGATGTCATATTTTAAAATATTCTTAATCATAATAATCTTGTTTTAATTGAATTAATGCCATGTCAAAACCCAACTCTCGTATATTATGTTATCACATACTGTACATGTATAGGATTTTATTCAACATGAAATATCAATTGATGTAGATTGTGATATAATTATAACAATGTCGAAGTTCATAAAAATTTTGAAAATCCATATTAGAAAAAAAAAATGTCCCAAATTTTAAAAGTTTATTCTTATTGTTATTGTATTCTACTATGCTCACTCTATATGGTTTACTCTATTATTTTATACCTTGCATATATTTAACATATGAATTAAATAGAGTGGGATAAAAGGAATATATAGGAATATTTATATATGCAATATCGGTCGTAGCGCGACTTAAAAGCATTGAACACGTGATATTCATGTTATTATACCATTATTATATCACCGTAATTGGAAGTTATGTAAACTACACAAACGTTTGTTATTTTTATTTTACGTTACATTTTCGTATGCCGAAAAACGTCATTTGATATTCACCTAAATTTATGCAAAATTATATTTAAAGTCCATATAAGAATCGACGACCCGCCCAAAATCGTTACACAACAACAATTGTTACCACACAATTGAAAATATCATGTACTAACCATCAACAAACACCACAAATCAAGAAAAAAAAAATTAAATTAAATAAAAACAATTCTTGAAATAGCATCTTATCATCTTTGTCAACATATTATATAACTTTATGATGCTTGAAGCATTTTCAAACCCACTATAATATAATAATAATAATAATAATAATAATATAATAAATAATAATAATAATATAATAATAATAATAATAAAAATATAAGAAAATAATATAATAATAAGAATAATAGAATAATAATAATTAATAGATAATAATTATAATATAATATATACTGACACATGAATGCAAGTTTTCTACTTTTTTAATTTTCAATTCTGCACATAATTTACAACATTAAAAGAATTACATATCTGAAAGAAGCTGCTTAGACCTACTCCACCTATGCAAAACCTTACCATTAACATCATAAAATGTAATTTCCACATCACTATTTGTCATTTGTACTGACATGAACCCTTGTCCATCATAGAAGAATTTAGGTCCTCAAGGCTTAGATTTTTGACATCTCCCCTCCAAGCCTTCGACCCGGCCCCACTTGTCAAGAACTGGATAGGACTGTAAACGAGTCGAGAAAAAAAAAGGTTAAAATTAATAGTACAATATATATTTATAATTTTGAAAATAATATAAATGTTTGTTATCTCGTTTTATCATACCTCTTATCATCGCTTATTTGTTCGAGACAGTGGTCGTGGCCATTTATGTAGAGATCGACTCCGTTGGCCTGAATTTTTGCGTTAGCAAAGATGGAAGTTATATTTTTGTAATGAAAATACTCCCTCCGTCTCACAAAAGGGGGTCATTTAGATGTGGCAAAGTTGGTTGGCTCTGTTTCGGGCCGGACTCGACTATACATTGTTATACATGATGATATTTCAGGCAGAATGGCCCAAAAATGACAAAAGTCATATGAACCAAGACCGGCTCTACTATTTTACACTTAAAGAACATTTTGAACTAGATATGGTCACGCACGATATGATTTTGAGTCGGGTCGGGTCAACCCAATTTGAGCCCAAAGCCCAGCGGACCCAAGTCAGGCCGGCCTGGCCCGCTGGTTTGTTAGCTCTAGTTATAGGAGTACAATTTTACTATATTGTTAAGGAATAAATTTCATAAAAATCTATCTATATATATATAATAACAAATAAAGATCAATCAATCTTGAATTTTCTTGATTATTTTGCTGAATTCTCATAATTTTGCCTAATTAATTAATACTTTAATCTAATTAATATATATCTTTAATTATCTTATAGTAATATATATATCTTATAGTTTTTCTTCAAAATATTATCATCTCTATTTATTATCTCAAATTAAATTATTCAATATGCTATGTGTTAAATAGTGCTATTAAATTAATTAATTTAACAATCATGAGACGAAAGTTTGCTGCTTTTATGCTTAGGGTGGTTATTTTGTCTTTTAATTAGTTTGGTGAAGGCATAGCACATTATTATTATTATTATTATTATTATTATTATTATTATTATTATTATTATTATTATTATTATTATTATTATTATTATTATTATTATTATTATTATTTAATTTATTTTTAAGATGTCCGATACTATATGGTCTTACTAGAACCAGGCCTTTAATCACCTTTTCCGTTGGAAATAGTTCATTGCAAAATAATAAATAAATCCAACTATATATATAATAAAACATCGAAAACATGCGATAAGCAAAAAATCATTTCTCATTGACCTTTTTTAGCAACAAAAAATTTGATACCAAAAATACAACTACTTAAAAAATGTTATTCATCGTCAATTTATTTTATATATGTAACATACAATTGATGACTTAACATTGAAAACGATACTAAAATAATCATACTAACGAGTTAATGATAAAATTTAGAACAATCATCTAAGTGACGGGCTGTTTGACATTCTATCCTTCTATTATATATATGGAACGTGGCAATATCACAAACTTTCGCAAATATTTTCCTAAATTTCCATGGGTTTGACTGTATAATTCATTAATTTTATTTTACTTCAACTATCTCACATCAATTATTTATGAAATTTCATCAATTAAGAATAGAAGAAGTAATTTAACTCGTGCATCGTACTCTCCAACAAACATAATATGAACCTAATGAACCTAAAAGGAACATTTGACACTAGATTTAGAGCATTATATATTTTTCATTGCAATGAACAATATATGACTTCAAACTCAAAACAAATATTGTTACTTAAAAAATGACAACCATTCTTAACCTAATGAACTTTCTCCGTCTCCTACAATAGATACTCAAACAACGAGCAAATTGGTAGTCTAAATGAGCATAATTACCGAATAAATCTCCTTGACCAATTTTCAATTCCATCGAACAACGGGCGGCTTAACATTTAAATTGAATTAAACTACTGGAGAAATGATATATTTTCTTGACCTAATTTTAATTAATGTAAACAACGAGTCTTGACCCTATTTTCGTATTTTGATAATCAATGGGCGGCTTGACATTTAAATCGAGTACATCTTTCTAATAAATTTAAGTTATAGTATTTCTTTGCAATCCAACCTATGTCTCTTGCAACGGAAACTCAAACAACGGGTAAATTGACAGTCAAAATGAGTACAATGAGTACAACTACTCAAAAAATCTCATTGACCTAATTTCATTTCTATTACATTGAACAACGGACGATTTAAAATGTAATTTAAATTAAACTGCTTGAGAAATGACATATTTTCTTGAACTACTTTTTTATTTTTGTAAAAAATAGATGACTTAAAAAATACTAGTATTATCTTTCTTGACTTATATTTTTTTTTATGATTAATGGGCAACTTGACGTTTAAATCGAGTACCACTTTTCAAGAAATTTTAACACTTCTTAATCATTTTTTTCCTACTATCAATACCTTAGTAACGAGTAGTTTGACAGATAAAATAAGTACAATTTTTCTACAAATTTTACCTCTCATTCAACTATTTTTTTTGATACGGAGTATAATTTTTATCCTAATAATTATTCCAATTTTTTATACATTACTATCATTCTAAATAAATAACTATAATTTTTTTAATAGATCTTTTACTCAAAATTAACAAAATAAAATAATTCCGGTCGAATTTCGACGGGTAACTAATACTCCCTCCATTTCATATATATTGACACCTTTCTTTTTAGCTTTTCTGACACGCTTTTCCACGCTTCTCGATGATAGGTTTTAAAATGAATTTTTGAAGAATTCTTTCTTTTACGGGATATTACGACAATCGTAGTATCCCGTAAAAGAAAGAATTCTTCAAAAATCCATTTTAAAACCCATCATCAAGATGAGTGGAAAAACGTGCCAGAAAAGTCAAAAAGAAAGGTGTCAATATATATGAAAAGGAGGGAGTATACTTTAAAGTTTAAACAAAGAGTTGTACCTGAAGAACGGGAAGAACGAGATTTACAAGCTCTGCGGTGTCACCATGATGGCCCACGCTTCTAATTGCATGATGGCCCACCACTATTTTCCATTTTGCCCTTGACTCTTTCAACGCTAAATCCAGATCCTATACCAATTTTATCTTAACATTAAAATTGTTTCTAAAATTATAAAATTACAAATGATTCAATTTTCTTAAATTTAATCCGAATCAATTTTCCGGTGAAATTAAAAAAATCGGATTTTAGGAAGAAAAAATACCCCCAAAAAAAACGAATTAACTATTTATTTTATTTTAACTTCTTGAGATAAAAATGGCGCTAGCGAATTCAAGATAATTCAAAAAATTAAAAACCATTTCCAATACCATTATGAAACCTCTAGATTCCAATAGTTAATGTGATTCTTTTTTGGAAAAAGCTAATAGGTCGAGTTGAATCCCAATTGTTTTGATGAGGCAAAAAATCTTTAACATAAATTTTTGTATAGAGCGAATTTTTGTAGATTTTTTTTTTTTTTTTTTTTTTGAAAAATGTTAATTTTTTTAATAATACCTTTAATGCATAGGTAGTGTAGCTCTTTGTAGGGATGACACCACGCCAATCATATGTATGTTCTGGATTTATGAAATAATCATTCACAAATGGAGTCGTATCCACAAAAAATATCTCTGCAACTTCTGTTATATCAACACAAAAAAATTAATCAAGGAAAAAAAAATATAGTACTAACTTTTAATTAAGATAATAAAAAAATAAAAATAAAAATGACCTGCATTAACCACAAAAGACCTCAAACAAAGCCATCTACTATCTATTTTGTGAAGGACAGGGCTCATTTGTGCAACTGCATCACCTCTGTAATCATGGTTACCTAAAACTGTATATCATTCAAAAATTATAACAGTAAATAATCCAGTTAATTATTTAATTTTAACAATTTTTCATTTTTTCCGAAAATCAACATTTATTTATTTGGGTGGAGAAAAAAAGAATACCAGAGTACCACTGTTTTTGGAGGCTTTTTGCAGTATAAATGTTGGTAAAAGATTCAACAAAGGCAGGATCAGTCTCCCCTTTCAACCCATTATCATAGAAATTATCACCTGTTGAAATTACAAAATCTATATCTAATTCTTCTCCAATTCTTCCCATCTGCACACATCAAAATCAATTAAATTTTATTCTAGAAATATTTTTTAATAATATGTAAATATCTTCAATTGTGTTTTTTTTTTTAGAATTACAAGTCAAATCTATTACAATTATAGCATAATTCTACTCATATACATGAGACAACTACTCCACACATATCGGTGGGAAAACTACTCCACACGCCATATGTCGCGGTGAGAATTGAACCCGAGACCTCTCACTAGTAAGAGATTCTGGGAGCCTCCACCTTGCCACTAGACCAAGGCTTCCTCGACAATGTGTTAATATGTGTTCTAATATGTGCTAATATGTATGATGAAGAAATGTATATTAAACATCATCATAAGACGGGTGAAATCCTCTATCTCGATTTCAATCTGCCAATCGTACGCTAAATAATTTTCTTCATTATTTTTATTATATTCATCATAAGAAAATAATTAAAATATAATGAATCATAATTAACATTTTATATATGACCGAATTTTTTTTTAAAAAAATATATATCATGATTTTGAATTTATCAAACTGGAACTAAATAGTAAAAATTAATAGTAAATCATATCGAACTAATGAACTTTATGTAGTAATTGTAAACTATATCATACACATTAAAATTAAAGAATAAAATGAATTTGGAATAGGATCCCATGTGAATAATAGAATATACAAAAATTAAAGTCCATCTAAATAAAATCAATTATTCTCTCCGTCTCATGATAAATGGTTAGTTGACTACATTTTTGTCTCACAAAAAAGTGGTCAACTAGTCATTTATCTATGAGAGAGATGGAGTACAAGATATTTTTTTTTCTTTTATTTTTTATTTTTTTTTTAATTTTTTACCTGAAATGCAACTTTGGATTGGTTATACTCTCCTTTTCTTCCCCAATCTCCAACAACCAAAAATTTGAGAGTGCCATCACCTTTTGTGGGATGTTCAAATTTTGGAAGTTTAGCATAAATTTGCCCACAAATTAAGGAGATCGTAGCCAGCCAGAGGCAAAACACAATATTCATGGTTTTATTTTCATAAAAACCCATCTTTTTTTATTTTATATATGCCTCTCTGACTGACAAGAAAAAGAGATTTTTTATTTTATTTTTTTCCTTTGAAAAAAGAAATTGAAAGCAAGAGAAGGAAGAACGATGAAGAGAAGTTTTTATTTTATTTTTTTTAATTTTTGCGAAGAAGTTGTGATGTTTATATATTCATGGATGTTTTTGTGGATAGGTTAAACATTTTTTTGGCTTAGCGAGATGTGTGCAGAGACGTGAATGTATTTTTAGTAGTAACTAATTATAAACAACGTACATTTTGCCATTCAATGATGGACTTCATAAATTTATTATTAGAGAATTTTTATCAATTTTTGGTGAGGATAGTTTCTATTTGCGACCATGTATTTTAGTAGACTCCAAAAGTATTTATCTTAAGAAGCCATCTCTACATGAAATGACATAAATTAAATCCATAAATAAAAAATGATATTATTTCATTCGCTTATTTAAAAATCCCATGTGCTTCATTTCCAATTAAAATGTAATTAGCTTAATCTTCTTCTTGATTTGTATATACCATTATTCTCAATTCGTCTAAATCCAAATTTACTTTCTATTCTAATTGTGGATAAGTAAACTTGGAGAGGCTTGTTGCAATTAATTAGTCAAATAAATTTATCTTAAGAAAGTGCGTGATATTTACACGTGTATATTATAATGATATTTACACATGTATATTATAAGTAGAGGTGTCAAAAACGGTTTGGTTTGATTAGTCGATCTGAATTTCGACCAATTTAGAATACGCCCACAAAATGGCCCGATCACCCAACATTATGTTTCGATGAGGCCTAGCATTTTGACACCTTTAGACTCTAGTTATTGGAGGCAAAATTGAGAATTGTAGCAATGATTAGCTGGCCTTAATAATGAGATAGTTGAGAGTAGATCGTGTTTTCAATTACATTATGATACACTACAATGATAATAAATAAAATAAAAAATAAAATAAAATAAAATAAGTTGGTTCAACTTAAGGGAAAAATAGTTCAATGTACAAATCATAAATTCAACTACAAAAGACTATTTATTATCTAGCACGCACCATGCATTCAACAGAGAAACCCTAAACATTATATTGCCATTTTCATGATAATTAGTTAATTATACGTTTTAAGCATATGCAATAATGTTTGCAATTTTTTCCCCTTAAAGACTACTAAATTAATAATACTCCATACAATAATAAAGATTTAGAACCGGCCCAATAAATCTGGGCCGAACTCCTTGACAACTTCATCTTCTTCTACACTCCTTCCTTCAATCACAGAAAGAGAGAGAGAGAGAGAGAGAGAAATTGTTGAGTTCCGATGAAGCTGCGGCACGCGATGGTGTGCTCGTCGAACCAGAACAGGAGCATGGAGGCGCACGCGGTGCTGAAGAGAGAAGGGTTCGACGTGGCGTCGTATGGAACTGGGCAGCACGTTAAGCTTCCTGGACCCTCCCTCAGAGAACCCAACGTCTACGATTTCGGCACCCCCTACAAGCAAATGTTCGACGAACTTCGCCGCAAAGATCCTGAATTGTATGTTTAGTTGTTTACCCTTCTTCAATTTCTATTTTTCCCCCTTTCCATTTATCTTATACGCTTACTGTGAAGATAAGTCATTCTGCGATATGAAATTTATATTTTTGGGGTTCTCTCCCTCTCAACGAATTTCCTTATACAAGAAGAATCTTTGGTTTGTGTATGAATAATGTGTAGTAGTTACTTTTTTTTTTTGTGATATTTGTGTATTGAATTTATGTTTTGGGGTAAATGTAGTTTTGGATTTTGGTACATTAAAGGATTATCTCTCTTTTCAGATATTATTATTAATTTTTCCTTTAAAATAGAAGAATTTCGTGTTGTGTTTATAGTAGATATCATGATTTTTACTAGTGTGAGTTCACTGGTGACTGCACTTTATGTGGGAGTTGCTTTATGAGAAGAAGTTCGAGTTTATCATAAAGTTTCCTCGTCGTAGTGAAGGATTTCCATGGCAATCGAGCTCTCCTATTGAATTGCTAGTCGACAAGTATTCTCATGTTGGGATTGTGAATTGTTTTACTTTTGTTGAAATCTTCAAAATGTAAAGTAAAGTGTGTAGCTTCATAACTAGTGTACCAAAATGTCTTTACTTATAGCAAATTTAACATAGAAGTGTGTAGCTGAGATATGTGGTGAGTCGAGTAATTTGATCCGGATCACATGTTGTGAACGTTGATGATTATTATCTCGCGAATGCGACAGTAATGAACTGAATTTATATATAAGTGCTCTCATGTAAGCTGTTATAGCCCTGTAGTTCAAGTATTTTCAGCCTCAAATGTTTCAAATTATGCCAGATATCGACGAAATGGAATATTGCCAATGCTAAAGAGGAACTTATCTGTGAAAACTGCCCCTCAACGTTGGCAAGAAAATGCAGCAGATGGCACATTTGATGTGGTGCTTACGTTCGAAGAAAAAGTTTTTGATATGGTTCTTGAAGGTTTGTAAGTCGAAGTAGACCCTCCACTTTTCTCCTATGATTGTGAAGTTTATAAATTAGCTTTTGAATTTGTCCGCATGGATAGCTTACAATTTGGAAGCTTATTCTGGATGCAAATATCACTCCCTAATTGATTTCTTGCAAAAATAAAATTATGTGATGCATTATTGTGTATCGAGGCATGAAATGGCATAGTTATTTCAGAGCTTATTACGTTTATTTCTGTTGATATTCATGTATCCAAAAATATCTTTCTGTAATTATCATCTCAATGTCTGTTTGTATTGCAGATTTACATAATCGGGATCAGGTACTTATGAAGCCCGTTTTAGTGATCAACTTGGAAGTAAAAGATAACCACGAGGAGGCAGCAATTGGTGGGCGGCTTGCACTACAACTATGTCAAGAGGTACACTTTTTACGTGAGCCAGAAATTAAACACACTAGTTTCGGCTGCTTACTTTTATTTTATGTGCAAAAATCCTATGCAGATCGAGGCTAGTGAAGACTGGGAGGAATGCGTTGATGATCTAATCATAAACTTTGAGAGACAAAACCATAGGAAGCTCGTCTACAGCATCTCTTACTACTAATCATGTTTCGACTGAGATCTGGGCATGTGAAAGCAAGTGCTCGAGATTCAGTCTTCCTCTTGACAAGGTTCGCGACTAGTTGTCACTTGAGAATCAGTTCAAGAACGGGAGGTTACAGGTATCGCTATACGATGCTAAAATTGTAATTTGTGAACAAAGATGCTGCTTTTTAGCCTTCCAGGAGTGAGCGAAATCGACATGAAACTCAAGATTTGGATCAAAATAAACCGATTCAGTAAAGTTTGGTTGTAAAAAGTTAGTTTAATGGGTTAAAATCTTTTCTTTTTTCCTTTGAAAATCATCAAAGAAAACCAATTTAGTAAATAATCTTTTTTTTTTTTCATCCTAAAGAATCTAAACTCATCAAGGAAACCAATATAGCAAAGCTTTGGTTGTAAAAATTCAATTTGATGAATTAAAATACTTCTTTTCCCTTTTGAAAATTAGACACGTTTCGTTTTTCTTTTTACCTTCCAAAATCCAACAAATTCGGTCGGTTTACTGTAGAAAAATGGACAAACTAGAAGAGACGGTACAGTTCAGGATTTGGATTCAAAAATAACCAAAAAAATTTAAACTACAATCGAACTAAGAGAAACTTTCACCATTGCTCCAAAACAAATAATTAACGCCAATATGCACGCAACAATTTAGGTATAAAATATTACAATCTACATATAAAGATACCTCGATACAAAATGCCAGAAACTGAGACTAACTGATCTTACACACCACACATATTAACATCTCTCGAAGCCTTTCCTTTCGACAAGCACTCTTTTTCATATACCATTCACACCTCCGAACGATATCTGAATAGACATAAACTCCCAACTCTACAAACAACTAACTCGTACTCTCTCTTCTGCCAGACGCTATATAAAAGCATCTCTACACTGATTTCTCATCGGTTTTGTGGTATTGCTCAAGCAAGACTTCATTTAATCTTGCAATCTTCGTAGCTGTTAAGGCTCAGGTAACTTTGAGTCGAGTTATCTTCTTCTGCTGCCATAGTAGATACCGGCACCTGAATGATAAATGTGGCGATGGCGTGGCCCTCCTGACCTATGCTGTCCATCCCAGAATGTCCTCTGTTTCCGACTCTACCTCCACTATGAGACGAGTTCAGTGGCTGCATGCCTGCATTTAGTTCCTCCTCTTCTCTATCGTTGTATTCTAATACGAGCCTCTTTATGTCTTGTTTCTCTTCAAGCTCAGCCGCTTCTTTCTGTTTTGTGCTCTGCACAAGAGAGCAATCACGAGGGATGAACATCTGCTTTGTTTGTTGCTTGTTGCCTCGCTTCACCAGTACTTTCACTTGGACTTCTTTACTTCCACTGTTTTCTTCATCTGCTGTCTCATCACCACTTTCACCATCAGCTGTTCTCCCATGGTGTTCCTTTGCAGGGCCTTCGAATAAATTCATTGGTATCATCATGTTTATTGTTGGCCGTGACCGCAGCTCTAATTTTCTCGAGTCCAAACTTTCCTGTATTTATTCAACAATTCAGTTTAGTAGCTGTGATTTGAAATTTTAGTCGTCACTTCTGTTCTCTGCAAAAGTCAGGAAAGGGACAAGATGGAAAGCGGGAAAGGTACAAGATGGAAGGATAACCCATTTGTTTTAATCGTGCCACAAGCAAGCAGTGACGGAGCTAGAAATTTGAAGAGGAATGAAAAAATCTTGCCTGCATTAGAGCCCGGAGTTCACGATCGAAGTCAGCCACCTCCTGAGGGTCTACCTGAGCCACCTTCTGCCTAACATGTACCTCGTCATCTTCCTCCGAAGCAGGATCCCTTCCATCATCATATTCATCTTCAGTTTCACCAACCTCATCTCGGTCAGTTTCTTCATCATCACGATCAATGTTCTCAATGGTGCCACTTCCGGAGTCGCTCTCTGTTTCCCCAACATAATCTTCGTGCAACTCGCCATTTTCCTCTATGCCATTAGCAGGACTTTGTCCATTGACAGATAGGGTGCCGGAGCTCGTCCTACTCGGAGGTTTTTCTGAGTCTGAGTATTTCTCAATGTGGGCTTTTTCTGTTGAAACTCTGCGCTCAAGCTCTTCAAGATCAGTTAGAGCAGCATTAACCTCCTCAAATGACGAATAACGAATCATCTTTGGCCTCAAGCCAACGAATAAATCCTGGAACGTTATTGTAAGAATTCATAAGTTCAGTTCCGCAAAGTAAATGATAGAGAGCAGTACTGAATGGGAAAAATCAATTATCAAATATGCACAAGTTAGGACTGACCTGCAGATCAAATTCAACATCCAGGGGTAGGGCACCTTTGCTCAGAATATACCTCTGGAAATGTATCAAGAACCGATCAAGCTTCCTTTTTGATGAACCTCTATCAAAATAATGGCCACATGTCTCAAGAAGTGTGATGACCATTCTCATACGAAAACAGTCCTCTGGAGGATCCAACATATCTTGCTAGCATCATGCAATAAAACAAACCAATCAATGCTGCTTCAAAATCAAACGTATTGTAGCTATATAGGTATCAATAGCCAAAACACTGCAAGACAAGTCCTAGGCATGGATTTTCCAAATTCCGTAATCCGGCCCGAACGATATCTTATCACGAACAGATAAATTGCTCAGGACATCATAATGACAATATTCATAATCTCTACCGTGCAATAGAAACCAATGTTCTAACATACAACATACCAAAGATCTTTTAATAAGCTATATGAATAAGCATTCTAGTTCCTTGGCACAATAAACAGAATCTGGCACCAGATGTATAATAAGCTACAAAATCCAGGACTCTGTTGGACGTCATGCAATAGAACAAATAAAATAAAGTGGTGTAGATCCTTGTCCAATAAATGTTTCTTTATATTAAAGAAGCATATAGCCATTACTTTATCAGATTAAGATCTATAAATGCATGTGCTTTACTTTCTTCATAAATGGCTAACTATGTCCTTGCGAAATTTGAACTAGTGCCATGATGCTTCAAAATTAGAGGGACTAATAAGTTTACAGGTCAAAATAGAAATTTTATGATGAATAATCCAGGTATAGTAGACCACTTAAGAAAGTGCAAAAGGTCACCAAAATTTGATCTTTTCTAAAAAATAGATGATCTACACTCTAATCTATTAATCTTTCAAGGCCACTAAGAAGTAATAGCTGAAATATAACGTCAGAGAAGTAAGGCATTTTACATGTCAGCATCTCTTATAATAATCAGCAGAATATATATTTCAACAAAGAAAATTTCAATATAACCAAAGCCTCTGAAAAGCAAATCAAGGAATAGCCTACGCCAAATAAGTCAAAGCCTAGATGAGCATGAAAAATCAGCCACTTCAATTTGTAACTCTTAAATATTGTAAGTCAGGAAATGCTTAGTTTCAACTTAACAACTCCATACCTCAGTTGTCCCATGTCCAAAAGAAAGAATCAGATAGAGCGTATCAAATATGACCGATGATTCAACAAGTTCATAGTTATACAATTCCCCCAAGAAACGCATGTAAGCAATTCGTTGTTGCTGCATTCCATATTCATTCAACTCTAAACCCGCTCTAATTTCCTCCAGAACCTGAAGAGATAGAATTTTATGTTGGACAATCTCGAGTAAGATTGCTAAAAAATCAATAATATGAATGCACATCTGAAGTTAAACAGATTAAAGCAACAGGGAGGCTGGTATGCAATTGATAAATTTATTAAAAAGGCAAACCTAGATGTGAAGATAAGAAAGCTGCCAGATATTTGGTTAGATCAGACACCTAGGGACTAACCTCATCAACAACAGCTACTGCAAAGTCATCATGATAGCGACTCAAACCAGCAGTAAGCGATGCAATCAAATGAATCTGACCATATTTCCCTTTGTGAACCTTTAGAAAACATTTCAAAAGATACGCTTCACATTCACTCCAAGGTAGCTTTCGCAACTGTCGTAGGACATGCTCGATGGACGACTTATCAAGATCTGAGAAAAGTAGTTTCCTAATATACTGCAGAATACAAGAGTTACAAGGTTAACACTATTTCTCCAATAATGGCATATTTTAACAGCCAGCGGAGAGGAAAGCCACCTGATGTAGAGGAGGACGAACTTTGGATACTCGTGCAGATCTCTCTGGTGGTTTACACAAGTAATAGGCATTTTCCACCAAGGTACTTTGACGGGGATCCAAATTCTTAACATTTTTCAAGCGCATCAGTATCTCTAGCATGTTTGACATGCGAACAGTAGTCTCGGGGGACCGGTAGAGAAAGCGACCACACGTCTCAAGGAGATTGCAAGCGACATCTATATTATGGTGTGTGAAATCATCTAAGCAAGCCTGAAACAAGAAAAGACTGGCTCTTGTAAAATGGAAAAACAGTGTTAACCTGACCAGAATTCCAGCACCAATCTAACTATTTCAATTCAGTGCATTGAAACAAGTAGTAAAATCAGTGGGATATACCAATATCCAATAAATTGATGCACTGGATCTAGCAAATTTTAGAAAAAGAAGAAGTTTGCTATGTCCCAGATGCAGGGATAGAAGATAACACCAACAACAGCAGACAAAACATTGTTTCTGAGACAAAGAAGCTCCTCGTACATCAATAAGATCTTGTAGACAGGAATGCAGAGAAAAATTTCACATTTACATTATCTGTATAAGCAATGTAACCTAATATACCTTTAGACAGCTAAAAACCAAGCTGGCAGGAGCAATTTTAAACTTGCAAAGCTCTCCAATAAATCGTATATTTCTGATTTTTGTTTCAATATTCATTTGATCCTGCAATATGACGAGAATGGAGATGTTGAATGACTGGCAAGAATACAATGTGAGTTCAAACTAAATAGACGTGAATCTGCTGAGATCACCTTCTTATTAATTAAAGTATTGAACTCTTCCTCCAACAACTGTAAGAGCATGGATGATACATCTCTCATACAAGTACACAGTGTAGCAACCATCCGTGAGTAGTATGGCAACAGCTCCAGAGATGTTCTCGGAACATTGAACAAAACTCTCACGAGCTTTTTCCTAGTGGACTTTGTGTTAAGATAGCAAAACTCAACCTAGAAATTTTGGATGCATTATGGTCAGAGAGCCATCCTAAAATGTAGATGTTGTACAGATAACCAAGAAAAATGGAAAATTAGCTTAGGCAGGATTAGAAATTTACAGTAAGCTGGTCAATCAGATCACGGCTCACACAGTTTGGAAGCTTATGCAGCAAAGCATCAAGATTTGTCCCATCAAGACCTTTGGTTTTATCCTTTTCACTTTCTCCTCTTCCAACATCCTTTTCCTTTCCCTTCTCTTTGTCAGGGTCTTTGGCTTTCTCCTTGTCCTTTTCTTCTTTGTCATTTTCTTTGCCTTCTTTATCCTCTGGTACGATTGAAATATCAGCAGAAACCTCAGGATTGTCTTCCATAGCACTCTGACCTTTATCTGTCTCAGGAGCCGTACCCTTAAAAAAAAGATAAGAAAATTTACTCTGAGGTATCAGGTATGCACAACCATATTTTCTGATAATGTTGAAACACTATGTTATAAGGAATAACAAAGCAAATCACTGAGAAGCCAAAATAGTGAACCCTCTGAATCTTAAATAGGACCCTAGGAATGTGGCAGGCACATACAAGACCATACTGTTCATGAAACTATTGCATAAGTACGGAAACAAATTATGCAGAAGTTGAGAAAAAAAATACTAAGACCCTACTTTCGGTATGATTTGCACTTTAAATGGTTTTGTACGCCATTCGCCATCAATAATTAATTTTTGAGATGAGGAAAAAAAAAAGAAAAGAAACGGACTTCTAGTAAATGAGCATCTAGATGATATTCTTAAGTACATGCGACTGAAAGTACAGAGAAGAAGTAGGGTAAAGTAATTACAGCTGACTGATCCTGCGTCTTTGAAGATTGTTCATTCAATTTCAATTCTGCCTCTCCAAGCAACACCGCAGGAACAAATGCTCTGGTCAGGAAAATAAGTCAACAAATTATCTCATTTCAGGACAAACACAACAATCAAATCATAAATCAGCCACCTAAGATCTGGAAGGTTTTCATAGAAGGCTCTAGTATCATCATCATCCCACAGAGCTTCAAGTGTGGGAGAATCTTTGCTGGCAACAGCAGATGAAGCATACTCCCCTGATGTAACTCTAGTCGTATGACTATCCTCTGGCATCACAGGAGGCTGCATATCAAGTGCTTCTGCTAAACTACAGAAGAAATTATTGTGACAGTTCAGCATAACCATAGGCAACAAGAGGCAAAATACCAACAGAAGTCCAAAAAGAAGCAAGGGGGAAAAGTAAATGAGAATCCCTAATGATATTACATAATGAAGACATTATGATTTATGCAAGTCAAGGAGGGAATAATTGCAGTTAACTCACGATGTGACGCCACGGCTTAGTTGGTCATACGATTTCCGCAGCTTTTCATATGAATTGGCATTTTCTTCACTCAGTTCACCTTTGGCATTCAGAATCTTGGCATTTTCATGCTCCATTTGGCGAAGTGACTAACATTCAGGAATTCAAAAGGATCAGAGACTTGGTTGCAGCAAATATAAAATCCAAGAACCAATAAATATAATAGTAATCTAACACCAGGACTCAACTACAAAGTCCTTACAGCATGCTCAGATAGAAGAAGTTCCACAGCAGCATCATAGTAAGTCTGGATTCCCTTCCGGAAGAATTTTTTCTGATCGGCTGTGATATTAAGTCCCTTGAGAAACTGCTAGTCACGGACACCAGCAATATAAATTAAATAACTAAGAATTATAAATGACAGGAAATCAATACCAAATTCACGCGTGTGAATTTATGCAATCAAAAGCAAAGCGAATGAGCCATCCCAAAATGTAACTGAGCAACCATCCCGACCAATCATAGTTCACGATATCTATCAATAGCCAGCTCGACCAGACATAGTGTATGCATCTATAACTTCTTTGGCTAGTAACACATATAGTTGTTGCACGTCAATATTTATACTAAATAATTTTATGCTTTGCCAATTTAAGTATACATGAACAATTAATCTCAATATTTCATGCACGTAGTTAGATGTACAGTGCATTTCAGTCTTAGATCAAAGTCAATGAACATATATCCAGGTGAAGCCTTAACAATCTCAAATAGTTGGTTTAGTAAATATAGTGGAGACCTCAGTAGAACAGAAGTTGTTAGTCCAAGAAATGAAGAATTAAAATTAGAAGGAAACCTATAACAAATGCAAAAGATGTACCTCTTCAAGAATATCGTGCTCATTTGATGAAAGTCCAAGAAGAAACCTTCCTTGGCGAGCAAAACTAGCAAGAAGGGACAAATTTGTCTGTGTAGCATCGCGATCCTTTAAATGCTCAGAACTAGTAAGATCCTTAACAATGTTGACAAATGTACCAGTATCTTCTATAACCCCAACAAAGTAAAGCTCCAAAAGAAGCTTCAAAGTACTCCGCTTCTTCATGGCTCTTGAATTTTTGTCCACGTCTAGATCTTCCACTGATTTTCCCGGTAGAAAAACTTTTAAGAGACCTTGAACAAGACTAGGAGCAAATTCTTTATACCTCTGATGGAGAAAAGAACAAATCTGATGCAAGAAAATTCTTGTTAGACCTATAGGTGCCAGAGGAGTCCACGTAAAGAAAACTAAAGGATGAAAAGAGCAGATAAAGTCACAAGGTGCAATTCCAAAAATGTTAGCGTAGTGCCCTTGTTAACCATTAAAATTAATTAAAAACTATGGCTCCAAAGCACTTAGGTGTGCCAAGCAACTATTCCCAGTTCTGCATGCTTCTAACACATTCCAGCAAGTATAATAGGTGGATATTATAATCTTTTTCATAATGCCCCGATGCAGACACCTAAGAGTGAACTAGTCGCAATTGAGGTCAAAGTGTTAAGATTGATAAGTAAAAGATAAACTAAGGATCCACAGTAAAGCAGCCTAACTTAGTATGAGTGTCAATAAGTTTAATCGCAGTTTACTAGTGTCTGTGAGGAGCCAGTAGGATCATGGTCACAGCTGGACATATATTTGCACTCAGTTTCTTTGGGTACAAGGCATAACGTTTTAGTGAATGAACTCAGGAAAAGAAATGAGAAGATGAATAACTTTTCAACAGCAAAATGCAAGCCAATCAAGCTAAATGAATACATACCTGTACAGCAGATTGTATATCAGCAGCTTTAAGCTTTGCATCGCAGATCGCAGCTACAGCTTCACTGAGAAATTTGCTTAAATTAACACTGCGCAATTCATCCATTAGACCTTCCCGCTGCTCTTCATTAATCTGCTTTAATTTTTTAATGACTGCTGTATTGCGCTTAATACTAGAGTCCAGCGTCCTGAAAAAACCCGTGTCTGGAATTGAAACAAGATAAGATCAGATTTTGAGTTGTGCGGGAAAGGTCAATGAACCACAAGTTCTGATCAAGTATAAAGGATCAATGACCCGTCAAGACTTCAGAGTAGCATGTCAGTCATGGGAAGCAGAAGACAATGGAAGCTTCAAAAGTTGCTTATAAATTATACATATCTTTCGGAAGAAAAGAGCCCACAAGTAACCTAACATCACAAAGACTACAACTCCCCATTCTCTACAATACACATCTTTTTCCATGTTTCATTTGAAAGGATACAGAGACTGATGCATCAGCCATAGAATAACAAGGAGAAAAAGGAGAAGATATAGGGATAATAACGGAAATTATAAAAGGCAGTCACTTATACACAATTGGTGTGATCCCCGACTAACTGAAAAGATGCTATGGATGGGTGAGTCCTTTCTCAGAATCATCACTTGAAGCCCAATTCAGCACTTGAAATTCAGCACAGAAGTGAAATGAAAAACCACCAAAATGTGAACATAACTAATTGTAATACCCCAGTATAAGCTAAGATTTGTCTCAGCAAAACAGTAGATGCTGACTATCCAGTTCCTTCACATCAACATGCCTATTCATATATATTAAGAGTACTCCAACTCACCTGATTTAGTAACTGATCCTATCTCCTAAGAGGTTATCGTTCAAATTTATATACAGCAATTGTACAACTAAAAGTTTGATAAATGCATGTCATGATTGCTAAGCTATACATAGAAAAAACCTCAACATCTCCAGCTTCAGAAGAGACCGTCAATGGAACATCTACAGTATAGAGAACACCTAAGATCTCTACCACCAGCTTCAATATCCAGAACGATATAGCACTTCATCAGAGCCCTAAGAATCTTATTCACTTAACGGCATTCTAAACTTTTTCAATCTACCATCTGTAATCTTTGAAAGCCCCATGTCATGGAAGTCAAGTATTTAAACACTGAAGGCTGGAGCTATAAATTCAACTCAATTCTTTCTGTAAGAGAAGAGTACTAACCAGGCCTCTCAGGATTCAAATTACTCTGACGCAAAGCCTTCTTCGCTTCAACAGATTTCTTAAATTCCTCAAGCCGGGCGACGGCTTCCTGCATCAAATAGCTCCATCAGTAAACTCTTAAATTACAAAATATACACTTCACAAGAAACAACATCATCATCATCATCATCTTTTGACAAAGCAACAAATAATCACAACCGGGAGCCAGAAAAACCTCCATCCATAAAATAAAAAAATAAAAGGGAAAAGCTAATACAAGGCATATAAACACTGTCATAGTAACAAGTAAGCTCTCGGTCTGTAGAAAAATCGAAGCAATGGTCTTATTGTACAGAAACAGGACATGAGCATCACAGTAAGTAATTGAAAGTACAAAATGGGGGAATTCAACAAAGAACTGAAATTAAAGGTATGACCTCGTCGTCGTGTCTTCGGTCATCGTTGTGTTTCTCTGGGTGCTCTCCGGCAATATCGTCGCCGTGTTCCATATTCTTAGAGAGAGAGAGAGAGAGAGTGCGCGGGCTGGTGTGAGGGAGATCGACGTCGGGGTGGGGTTGGGGGTGGAAGATTGTGAGCAATTGGAATTTAAGGTATTACTTTTTCATTAATTTTTCATGTTACACTTATTAATTCATTAAAATTCATCCTTTCCCGTTTTTCTTATAAAGAAAAAACATAAAAATAACGTTTTTAATTAAAATCCATAAGTTTTTCATTTGAGTATTTAATCTTTTAGCCTGATTCAATTTTTTTCGTATGATTTATTTTTAGAATATATATTTATAATATTTTTAAATATTATCACTTAGCACATAAATATGATTACAGTGAACATAATAATAAATATGGCAAAATCCTTCTTTAGGTCCTTGTATTATACCATATTTTTATTTTATTAGATCCTCATACAATTTTTTTTCGTCTTAATAAGTCCTCATACTTGTAAGTTGTATATTATCTGATCTCATCTAGTTCTTGTTTAACGGAGACCATTTGTGAGATAGTTTTTCCGTTAAAATTAAAATAGCACACCATCTTCCATCTCCATTGAAATTAATTTTCATATCATATTTATACATTATAGCTCAAAGTCAAAATTCAATTTCTTCTCTGAATCACAATCGAGAATTTTTAAAATAATCTTTCACTAAAAGATGCCATAAGGGAGCTCTGACTAGCAGTAATGATAGTGCACAATTAGGGTTAATTACTCAAAAACGCCTAATTGAAAATTCTATCGACGGCAATCAGAGGAAGAGACAACCTAATGTTAATGTAGAGAACTGGTTTTAACTAGCATTGCTGGAAACTGATGTAAATTATATTCATTTTGTGAAACAAGACAGATTTAATTTAGCATTTAACGAGATAATTATTGTTCATTGTTTCTCTAATCTGCTCGTGCTATAGAATTTTGTTTTATTGGGATTCGTTTAATTCATTCAGCAGCCTTCAAATTGGTTTATCAGTAAAGAAGAAATTGAAGAAAAGAATTCCTTATTTAATTTTGATATAATGATTTTTGCACAAAAATTATACTCCGCAGCCGCAATTTCTAATTCCTTATTGGAGTATAAAATTTCTAATTATATACTGGAATTTATTTTAGTAACAGCATCCGCAGCCGCAATTAAATCAGCTCGGGCGCTTCAACTTTTTGCTAGGTGCCTACCGCAAAGCTGCTGCCACCCATAAGTGGGCGCATGGTTTAGGGCGTGATCTCGCCAATTTCATGCCTAGTCGTTGGCAACGTGGCATGCCCCTATTCATCCAATGTTTTTTTTTCTTTATCTTTTCCTTCAATAAATCCGTCAAGAACCCTATCTCATAATTTTCACAGATTTAGGCGACAATGCCTACTAATTTAGGCGCCTATCGATTTTCAATTTTGAGCCGTGACCACCAGCTGTGCCCAACCAATTTGGTGGACGCTGCTGTGGATGTTCTAAGTTATGGATGATGTGTTAATTTATAACGGAAAAGTCAATTGACTGTTAAATAAGAACTAGATGATATTGAATATAAAAGTACGAGGACTAACTGAAACAAAAAAAAAATCGTATAAGGGCTTAAGAAAACAAAAAATCATAGTACAAAGACCTAGACATGCGTCTTGCCTAATAAACAATGGTCATCAACATATAACTAATTTTTACATTTTGGGACAAAAATGTTCTAAGTAAGTTCTTCGACATTTTGACTCATTAATTTAGTTATTACAGTAGATAATTAAAAACTTTGTATCTCTTCTTTCTCAAGATCGATTTTTTTATCATCCATGAGCTTGCTTTTTTTTTTTTTTTTCTCTCTCTCTCTCACTATATTAATTTGATTTCCGACGGTATTTTTTCCCCTGGCTTTTTTTTTTTTTTTTTTTTAATTTTTTAATTTTGGTTGAATAAGATAATTTATGTTTTTTTTTTTCTCTTATGTTTTCTACGATTTTCCATTCTGGTGCCTAACATAGTACTCAAATATATATATATATATATATATATATATATATATATATATATATATATATATATATATATATATAGGGGTGAGTTATATAGAAAATATGACTCCCTGTGTTAACTAAAAACAAACCCAAGTCGTTGATCTGCAGATTTTGTAAGGTGGAGATTAATTCAGGATTTGTAGGCTGATTTTACTCCACCATTAATTCTTAATTGGAAAGGGCACGATGGGGATTTTATTTTTTCGTTTGTAAATTGCTCTAACTACATGCGATAATTACGGAGATAGAAATCCTATGAATATTTCTATTTGTTATATCGTATTTCTAGGGAAACTTCTTCTCAATTGCCTTCTTTATTTATTTATTATTTTATTTTTTTGAGGATTCTTCTCATTGCTTTTTGTCTAGCCTTTTGATGCATGTTTTGTTTATTGCTTTTTTATTTTATGCATCATTGTTTGATTTTACTATTTATTATTGATTTTAAGTTATAATTTATTTAATGCACATTTTTATTATTTTTTTATGTACATGCTAATGCTATTTATTGTTTTTATATTAATTTGTTGATGCATATTTTGTTATTTCTTGTTTCAGTAAAAATTAGTGCTTAATAACCGATGCATCTTATAGTTAATCAAGTTAATCATTCAATGCATATTTTATTTTTCTCATATTAGATATTGAATTTCTTTTGAGCAATTATAGTATATATTGCATATACGTTATTGCATAATTTTCTATAAGTTGTTGTATATTTTTTATGTTATAATATATCATTGTATAAAGCTATGTTATTATGTTTTTTTTTTCTTTGTACCATATATCGTCCTTTTTTATGTACATATTGTTATATGTTAATGTATATCTTATTGTTTAGTAGTTAATGTGTTACTGCATGTTTTATTACTTGTTATTGCATATCTTGTTCCTTAATATATTATTGCATATTTTGTTGTTTATTAGTCACTCTGTTATTGCATGTTTTATTACTTGTTATTGCACCAATATGTTAATGCATATTTTATTGCTTGTTATTGCTTTGTAATTAATATTTCAATGCATAATTTTGTTGCTTGTCACTAATTGTCAATATTGCTAAATATGTTGAAGATCATAATATAAAAAAATAGCAATCACAATACATACTATTGTGATAATATTATGTTATTGCATAATATATATAGTTCTTACATGCATAGTGTATAACAACTTATTGCTTATTACATGGTAAATTGTTGCATTTATATTTTAATGCATATTATGTTATTGCATAATATGGTTTATACTATTGCTTAGTATAGAACAACTTATTGCATATTTTATTACTTGTTATTGCTTAGTAGTCAATATTTTAATTATACGTATATGTTATGAATTGTTTACATTAAATTTATTTTTTTTAGCAACGAAACTTCTTGTTACTTAGGTGTATGTTCAATTTCTATTTTTTTTTATAACATGTGTAATGCTTTTAAATGTTTAATGAAAAATAAATACCTTAAGAATTCTTTTAGATGACAACGAGCAGTAGAACACTTATAATAAGCCAAAATATTGAATACACAATAAGAACCATGATCAAATAAAAGTAGTTTTAAACAAATAATAAAATATGTGTTTACAAGATAATTAAATAAAATGAACTAACGAGATCGAAACAATCCCATAAAATTAGGAATGCGGGAGTTACAAATCATAGTATATTTACTATAACACCCTTCCATATAAATAGATGCCAAAAAAATGTAACTAAACTGACATTACTATCACAACCGTAGATCAATCAAAATGAATGGGTGATTTATTTCTAGTTAACACAGAGAGATTCATTTTCATATGATCCTCCTCCTATATATATATATATATATATATATATATATATATATATATATATATATATATTTTAATGTTTTCTATGATTTTCCATTTGTAATAAATAATTTACTGTAATTCACAAAAAAACATCAAGAATCAACACAAAGCATAAGAAATCTAACCCTAATGAGAAAGCATCCAAAATCATTTAAAATGGGAAAATACATAAGCCTAATCCAAACAAAATCCACGAAAATCAATAAAGTTCCCTAATCCAAATGAAAATCATCTAAAAATTAACAAAATCATTTAGAAAATCAGCAAATCTCTAGTTGTATTTTCTAGTTCGTGTCGTGATTTTTCAGTATAAAACCTTATAAAGGGTCTCACAGTGGAAGGGAAGTGGTCGTCGATAGCAAAAGATGGTGGATTAAGGCTGAAGGCGGCAGCGGCTGCTGGCAGCAGAAGTCGCGAGGGAGAACCGGTGGGGGAGTGAATTCTCGATTCAACGTGAAAAGTGAATTATGAAGAGTAGAAAGTTGTTGAATGATTAAAAGGGTGAAATTCAAAATTGTTAGTAAGGGTATTCTTATCCATAAATTGCAAGTCACAAACAAGAAGCATGATTTTATTTATCATCAATATTGCACGGCCAAAGATAAAAAATCTATAACTCAGCAGTATCGAGGAGTGATAATTTTTCACGAGCAGCCTAGTCAGGGTATTACAGATACGAAGATCCCAAAAACGACGATATCCAAGCAGACACAACCCAAAAGAGCTACAGGAATCACATACACGGAGGAAGCAATAGTCACAGGAAAGAGTTAGTAGTATGGCATCACAACTACCGTTTAATTTGCTCTACTCGTCTTTGGCTCTCTTCTCCGCTTCCTCCATGCGTTGGATATCCTTGTGATAGTTGCAGATGCGGTAGATGCACCTGCAATAGCATTTACAAGCCACCATGTAAATATATAGGAAAAAAGAAGTGAGATGAAATCATATACAAACTTAGAAATGATTAAATTGTTTTACCAGTAAAGAAGGCATGCAGAGACGCACAAGATCACGTTCCTCTGAGCTTTGTAGAACTGCAACTCAGCATAGAGCAACATAAATCAAAAATGGGTTTCAGAATCGGAGGTAGATTGTTGAGGCCATCATGATTTATTATCACAGGCTAAGTCCGACGGGAAAGAGTAATTTCTCACTAATAAGCATATAGATTTATAAGCCTTCTCCTAAACCATTATTTAGTTTTTAGGATAACAATTAGTAAAGTGGGTCGAGCAAGGTAAACATTTAGACACACCAATAAGATTAGGTTAAAATCAAGTGCTTCAGAAGAGATGAGATAAGGAACACAATTGAAGGAGAACATTTAGATTAGATGCACTGGCACCATGATGTTGCATTAAATTCATTTTCTTTGTCATCATTTAGGATCGATTGCAATCTGATTATACATATTATAGATAGCAAGACATGATAACAGATTTTTTATTTTCATTTTATGAAAACAGAGGTAGCAGTGAAGCAAGCAAACGAATATGATAACAGTAAAACCATTAACCACATCTAGAGGGTACTGCTTTGAAATACTAAATAAAACTGACTGTTGTAAATATTTAAGTCTGGCATAAATGACAAGTGTTCTATCTTATTAAGGAGTATATATGTCACAGCTCACCAGAAAGATTTAATGCACAAGTAAGAAAGTTCCGAAGCTTAAAATAGATATAATTCTGCACCTGATAGAGTGAAGGGCATAGAAAGCAAGGAAACAAGTGGTGATATACAAAATTATTCATTCACCGAGTGAAAAAAGACAAAGGAACTAAATCACATACAGCAGCAACGGTGAAACACAACAAAATAAGACCTCTGTCCTCCCCAATTACGGTGATCTCCTACATATAAGAAAAAATCATACGAATTCCAGACACTCTAGCTCTCAAGTTGAACTATAATTTATTTTACAAATAACTATCAGCTGTCTGGAATACAGCACATGGGATTCATGAACAACAAGATATGTCATTTACTCAAGAGTCAAGAACCCGGGGTATAAAGAAAAGGATGTTAAAAGAACTCATCCATCACCCAATTTACATCACTGAATGTGATTCATATAAGAGAGGTACAGTCACAAAGGGTTCATGAACTAAGAAATATTTCATCAACTCAAGATCAACGGCATACCAGTAAGAATTTACAAGAGTTCACCCTACATCCATTGTTTCACAGTGTCATCTATTAAGCAAAACATAGTCCCGGTTTATAATTTATCCAACTAAATGACTAATACAACTCTTGCCTACTGTGTCTTTGCAACTACAATATGATGCTGCCACATGAAACTCGACGAACTGACATACTAATCCAGGTACAAGCATTTAATGATGCTTTAGTTTCAGCAGGATTTACTCGATAAACTAAATCAGCAGTCATAAATATTATTATTACGTTCTAAAAATCGAAGCAAAAAAAACAATTATACCTCAAAATCTAGCTTCAGAGCAAGCATATCTTCTCCAAGAACAAAGTAATCGTTGCAAATTATGATAAATTTACTATAAATAAAAAAGAAGATCAAATTACCGATTTCTCATATCGATCCCTCTCAGCAGCAGTGCAGGTCTCGCCCTTGCATTTTAGCCGATGCTCACTCTTCCAATATATATCTAACATCAATTTTATAAAAGTAAAATTCAAAAAAAAAAGAAAAAAAAGAAAAGAAACATAAACCCCTAAAACCCAAATCGTAGTTTGCAGAAATGAAACCCAAAATATGATTGCAAATCGGCAAATCCATTACCGAGAGCAGAAGGAATTGAGTACCTAGAAGCTGAAAAGCGGAGAAGGGTATGATAAAGAGCGAGGGTTGCACTATACGCGATACGACTGATGCGATTCGCGACTGTATCGCTTTGGGTGTCGGCAGCGTCAGGATGACCGCCAGCGCCGCTTCCGCCGCGACGACGTACGCCAGAATCATCCATTGCAGCGCCATTGTTCGCTTTTGATTTTGGTTTTTCTTGTTTTCCGATCTCTTTTGATTAGTGGCTAGTTTGAGTCTTATGCTTAGGGGACAAGGTAGCACAAGCTTCGCCTTTCAATAGCTGGGGATATATACGTGTACACATTTTATTGTTACTTTTTTCATTTTTTTTTTTCATTTTATATTTTACTTGTTTTCAATTCAAGTCCTCCTTTTAAATACTATTGATTAAAGATTACTCATTTTTCTATAATAAAGTGATCTTCTCAAAAATCAATATAGCACCTTCATACATATATATTTATCCTTTTTTTTAACGGAAAAAAGAATTATATTCACAAAACTAGGTACCAGAGGTACCCGAAAAATACATCAGGTTACAAGCCACAAGGATTTCAAATCCGAAGACGACCAACTCGAATAACTAATATTCGAATCGGCGTCACCCTTCACGACACACCAACTCCAAAATCTGCACTTAATCTCCGTTTCAATCTTCGAAGGTCCCACTCTTTTCCTTCGGACACCACCGCGTTCCGCCATTTCCAAATCGTCCAGATGATACAGGTCCACAGGTCCACTTATCCATTTGTCCGTCCCTACTTAGCTAAGCAACTATGAGCCGTAATAATATAATTTTCTTGTTATCGTGAAGTCTTTTAAATATTTATTTCGGTTATGAGCCGTAATAATATAATTTTTCCGTTATCGTGAAGTCTTTTAAATATTTATCTCGGATAGAACGAGATGACTCCATCATATTTGAGTTTTTCTATCGTTGAAGTTGTCTCTCCTAAAAATTGATTTGAGATCAATAAATTAGAAAAAAAAAAATCAATTAAGACAAAATTATAGAATTAGGCTTTTCAAAACTTTAAATATTTCTAAATACTAATAATTTTATATACAAAATAATAAATTAATAAACCCAAATCGAGATAGGTTTTATATCCTCAAAATTATATCAAATTAGAAACTGGCGTGACTCTTTTTATAGGAGATCTCTTACTAAAGAAGTCTTTTCAATTCGGGCCAACCTTAATTAAATAAATTTAATTGATTAATGAACCAAAGCTGTGCAAGTATAGCAAAATATCAATGAAAATTAATATTCCATATTGTTGGGATATACTCCCTCCGTCCTGTCTAAGACGTTAAGTATTTTTCAGTAATTTTTCAAACATTTTCGAACGTCTTGATAATGAGTTTTAAAATAACTTTTCGATTTTTTTTTTCTTTTACGGAATACTACAAGTGAACGTAAGTCTTAGACGGGACGGGGGGAGTAATGTTTAGACACTTGGTACAGAGGAACCTAACAGGGTGATTATGGTTTTGATGGGATTCCAAAACTATAATGATCCCCTGAAAAGATGATATAGAAGTTGTCAAATCCTTAAGTAGTTCAAAAAGTTCGCATGTTAAGAAACCCTGTAGCATAGTTGAATATTGTAGGCTCTGCTGAAGAATGAATATCAGAGCCTTGTCAGCAAAGGGAAGACTTGATTGTGACCAGATTGTACATTGAACGTTGCTGACTGCAACAAGCTGCCAACTTTCGAAGAAGCACCACTCATCAGTGACATCGGAAAGGTTAGAGAAAAAAGTAGGAGGTACAAGGAACACTCAAAACTCACCATTCTAGGAATCCACCAAGAGTTTAGAGAACAAAGGAAGAAGATAAAATCTTCTCACAAGCTAGAAGCTCAAAATGATTATTATTATCACTCTCCAACGTTTTTCGATCATTACAATTGAACTTTTTTTATTGGAAACCCTTAGAAACTAGATAGACATGAAAATAAATGTAACATCTAATGAGATATGCCTAAAGGTTGAAAAAGAAAACCAAGAGTTGGTAACTTCTCCAAATTCCAGCAGGAATGTAACAGCCTACCAGCCTTCATTCAAAGTGCAATAACTTCATCCATACTTAATATTTTTCAGAACCGTTTTTTTGTTGGAAACTAGACTCATTTGGCTTTCTATTGGTATGTGGGATGCATCTTAACTCATAGCCAATGAAAGCAGTTTATTCATTGAAGTTCAACAAATTTTAGCAGGAAATTTCCACATCATTCCCCCGGGTTGGAAAAGATTCGCCCCTGAATCTTGATCGAGATCATCGCCAACATAAGGAGAAATTTGTGCAGGAGATAATGTTGCCAATAGTCCAAAGTACGAGCAATGGCAAAGAATTCTTTGTCATACGTAGAATAATTATGTTGGGAATGATTCAACACTTCATTAAAGAATGCAATAGGCTTTCCTTCTTGGCTAAGAACTCCACCAATTCCCACATTTGAAGCATCACAATCCACTTCAAAAACTTTGTCAAAAATTTGGCCGTTGTAAGATTGGAGCTTCAGTCACCTTACTTTTTAGAAGTTCAAAACTCTTTTGAGCTTCTTCATTCCATTTGAAGCTGCCACCTTTCAAACATTTAGTTGTAGGTGCAATAATAGTGCTGAAATTTTTGACAAACCTTCGATAAAATGAAGCTAGGCCATGAAAACTTCTAATATCGTGAATGAATTTTGGAATTGGCTAGCTCAAGATTGCCTCAATCTTACTTTCATCCATCTTGATGCCCTCGAATGAAATAACATAGGCTAAGAAGATAAGGCTAGTTGTGAAGAAATGACATTTCTTCAAGTTGGCATACAACTTCTCCTGTCTCAGCACTTCAAAAACTTGTCGTAGGTGCTCCAAGTGTTTTACGGGGCTGGAACTATACACAAGAATATCGTCAAAGTAAACAACAACAAATTTTCCAATAAAAGGCTTAAACACGTGATTCATAAGCCGCATAAAAGTAGAAGGGGCATTAGAAAGACCAAACGGCATAACCATCCAATCATAGAGACCATCTCATGTTTTGAATGTTGTCTTCCACTCATCTCCTAATCTCATGCGTATTTGATGATACCCACTCCGAAGATCAATCTTTGAACCAATCTTGAAACCATGTAGTTGGTCAAGGAAGTCATCAAGACGAGGGATAGGAAAGCGGTATTTGATAGTGATTTTATCCACCGCTCTACTATCGATGCACATACGCCACAAACCATCTTTCTTTGGCACAAGAAGGGCCGAAACATCACACGGGCTTTTACTTTCTTGAACTAGACCTTTCTTTAACAGGTCTTCAACTTGCCGTTGTAGCTCTGCATGCTACTTAGGTTTCATTCTGTAAGCTGCCTTGTTTGGAATTGTTGCACCGGGAACTAGGTCGATGCAATGTTGGATACTCCGCATTGGAGGGAGACCTGGAGGAATTTTTTTGGGCACCACATCTCTAAATTCTTGAAGAAGAGGTTGAACTTCTAATGGAACAGTAAGAATTTCTTCATTTCCACCAATATCACCCAAGCAAATGTCTCCATTGACTTACAAATGGTCTTTTCAACTTGAGACCTTGAGAGTAGATTATTTCCCTCACCATTTGAAGGCTTAGGAAGATTTTCCATTTTAGAAGACCCCAAAATAATCGTCTCTCCATCTTTGACAAAAGTGTAAGTATTTTTAAATACATCATGTTGTGTTTTCCTATCATATTGCCACGGTCTACGAAGAAGCAAATGACATGCAACCATAGGAATAACATCACACCAAACTTCATCATTGTTAGGGTTACCGAGCATCACCACTGAATCCACATTAGTATGATATTGTCCGCTTTGGGCCAAGCCCGCATGGTTTTATTCTTGGGCTCCTTCCCAAAAGGCTTCATACTAGCGTGGGTGCTGCTCTCCTTTATATACAAGGTATGTCCACCTTATATTTCCGATGTGGGACTTGTTGTTTGCACTCAACAATCATTATATTTTTTGCCAATAGAAAATTGAACGAGACACCTTTTTGTTACCTTCACGTCTTTACCCTTTCGAGGCCACGAAAGTTTGTACTGAGGGTGAATTTCAGTTTTCAGCTGTAATTTCTCCACCATTGTAGAAGACACCACATTCTCGCAGCCCCCCCCCCCCCGCCGCCGCCAATAATAACGTCATACACCTTGCCATGAGAAGTGCACCTGGTATGAAATATGGTATTTGAAGCCACGAATCATCTTCCGCATTGCTAGTATTGATGCTACGCCGAACTACCAAAGTTTCTCCACGATCTTCATATGTGATTTATTCCTCTTTGCCAGCCTCATCAAATTTTAGGGTTGCCTCATCGGAATCCTCATTGATTTCTTCTTCCACAAGAGTGATAATTCTTCGATTTGGACAATCGGCAGCGAAGTGTCCAAAACCTTTGCACTTGAAGCATAGTTTTTGGTTGTTAGAACCACTTGGCCTCGTAGAATTTGTGTTGTTCTCCTTGCTTGTAGCGACCTTCTCTTTTCCCTCCTTTGTTGGTGTGTTCTTTGAAGTAGAAGTATTTCCCCGCATTGAAGTACTCTTGTTCGAGGAGAAACGACCACTAAATCGAGCAACATCTTGTTGTTATTTCTCCACATTGAGGGCCACCTTATATACATCATTCTATGTCCAATGTTGCTGCAATTGGATAACATTGCAATTTCTTACCTAAGGCCTCCAAGAAATCGAGCGATGATTTGCTCCTCTGGCTCCATAATATCACATTTCATCATGAGATTTTCAATCCAACAATATAGTCCTCCACGGGCAGCTCTCTTTGCTTGAAATTATGATATTTGAGAAAGATATCTTGACGATAATTATCCGGCAAGAATTTTCTGCGCAACTCCTTCTTCATTTTGCTCTACACTCTAATTTTTTGTTTACTGTCATGTGCGCGCTGTTTGTTGAGATGGTCCCACCAAAGAGATGCATATATGTCACGACCGCACTTTGCCAATCGATAGCAAGGCTCGGTGATTCGTGACTACGGTGGAATTAACGAATAAATAAAAAGAGGAGTGAAATTTTAGAATTTGACACAAACATATTATAGAACGAATACCGATAAATGGGCATAATAGTTGGAATAAGTACGACACGACTTATCATGATTCTGACTTAGGTTACAACCAAATTGAAGATGATTCAGAATATTAGAGTGTACACAGCGGAAATGTGTTTAAATACGTGTATGGGGACACGTATTACCAAGAGTGTTCATCAACTAACACTAATCGCTAACTTCGACAAAAACATCGCCGGTCACTCTTCTGTCATCCAGCTCAACATGCACATTGGAAATAATGTACAGGGCGTGAGTACAAAGTACTCAGTGGACACATGCCTAAAACATTTCTTTATTGTCAAGCCATTCAGAGTGAAGCATAGGGTTTTTCTTGAAGGCCTATGTTCACGAAAAACTGAGTTATCTTAAAGTGTCTGCGCAGACTATGTTCTGTAGTATTCTACCATATCTGAGTTTGTTATGCCCGAGGAGTTGGCCACCTCACTCGTCACCTGATCGGTCACTATCTGAAATGACACGATCGATGTGTACACTAGTCCAAGAATAATAGCTGATCATTCAAGGACCCAATTCGATTTATGAATTGGCATTTCGCCATTTAATAGATAGACATCATACAAAAAACTGAAAACATTTATGGCATGACAATACTTTTAAAAGAGTTACTGATCTAATAAAACATGCTTTGTTTTATAGAAAGCCCACCTCGTTATTTTTCTCTACTGCAACGAGACTTGATCTCGGCTTCTGCTACTGTCCCTCCTTCGCGTACCCTTCGATTAAAAATCGAGGTAAGATTCGCATCTTAATGAACAAAATCTTATCTAAGATCTTAGTTTTAATTCTGATCGGAGGTTATTCTAATCCAGTAATGTGGTTACTGTTATCTAAGCTCAATTTATAAACACCGTTGATGAACGGTTCATATAAGTTTTTACGAATAAATCACCTTGATTTATTATTATACTCGATTAATTCTAACTGCGTAATTGATCAGCTAAATCAATTAATTAGAAGTTCTTGGTTAAATAACTTATCTGAAGTTAATTCTTTAAATAGCGAAATAATACTTCCTCCTGAATATCGGAATTTAATCGAGAGTGGAATACGATCTAGTTAATGATATCTCGATCTGTAATAAATTAGGAATTTGGGCTCATAATCGATAAAATGGGTCGTGGCCCAAAACTAAAGGTGGAGGTCGGCCCACTTAGCTTGCCCAGCCCAGAACTTGGCCCAGCCTTCGGCCCGGACCCGCGACGAGAACCCGACCCGACCCGAATTAAAAGGGAAGGGGTTCTAACCCTCTTTTCCTCCCAAAACGTGATGTCCCTCTCTCTCTCTCTCTCTATCTCACGACTTCCGTCGCTCTCCCTCACCATCCTCTCGATTCTTCACCGATTCTCTGGTCATCTTCTTCGACAATGGGCGGTGCCTCAATCAATGGGGCCGCCGTCGATTTGTTGCCTCCCCCTCTTATCGAGAAACGTTCATCCCTAGAGAACCCTAGATCGAAACTAGATCGAAAAAGAATAAAATTGGGAAAAATGGTTCTCCCTTCTAATTTCCGGCGATTCACGCCGACTTCGGCCTCTGGACATGGCTCCGCCACCGTGGTGAGACGGCACCGGCGTGGGGTGGAGTCCTGCGACCTTTGTTCGAGCCTCGCGAGCTTTGTTTTCGTCGGTACCCTCCCTCTGATTTGGTGGTTCTCGACTAGGCCGAATGCAACTCCCGCGGTGGTGGCGAGCTCCTAGAAGCTCTAGATTAAAAATCCTAACTCGGAAGAGTTAGGAGACATTCTCCCGGTTCCCTTCTGATTGTTGTCGATTTCGGCGGCGGCGAGGATGCCTCCGCCGTCGTTGCCTCGTTCTCGTTCGTTATTCGTTGACTGTTAGATTAACCTCTGATTAGAGATAATTCCCTTTTCGATTTCTTTGTTTTTGTGGAGTTTTATTTAAGTTTGAAATTTTGGGCTCTTATTTCCTGTTTCTTGTTGCACATTCCGGCGAGACGATCGTAGTGAAGATGATAGCAGTGGTTCAGAGCTGCTCAACTCCCTTTCTATTTCAAAAATTTGCCATCGAGGCTTTGAGCCTCGACGGAGGTTCGACCCTCAGTCTTTCTCTAGCTAAGTGTTCGAACTAAATATATATAGTCTTGTTTCTTTTACTGGATTCTAGGATATATTTGGGTTCTGGATTGAAGTGATTAAAAGTATAAATTTGTGATAAGTATGCTGATTTTTCTTACTCTTGGTTGAGATTTTCATAGTATGAATGTTACGGTTTATAGGTTCCTACATTCATGTTTAGGAGTTTAGGTTTTTGGAAAGGGAGAGCTTGGGACTGAATGTTTAGCATGCTTGTTTTATGGTTTCTTGTTGAAAAGCTCATGCTTGTTCTAAGGCTGCAACATTAACTAATTCATGTTAGGCTAGTGAGGTTCTACGGTTATTACCTTGAAGTGAGGGGCTGTGGTTGCTAGCTTCTCCCTTCTTCACTTCCTTCTGCCTTCTTGATCCTCTGTTCTCTCCCTCTTATGTGTTCTAACTGTTTGTGATGAAGTGGTTTGAAAGTGGTGAAGGGAGACTGAATGAGTGAGGAAGGGTGATGATATAGGGGTCGATTTGAAATCCTTAAACTAGAAGGGAAGGTTGAATTGAAGAAAATGGTTTGTAGTTTCTCAAGGATACCTTATTGGTGCTATTTTTGTTCCTATTGGAAGGATTCCTGCAGGTTTGATTTGTCTCCTAATGTACAGCTTGGTTTCTCTTTCTTTGTTCTTACTTGACTGCTTTCTTTTCGCAGGTATCAAGGTTGGGTGATGCTGCTGTTTTTCTGCAGCCCAGCTGAAGGAAAAAGGGCTTGCTTTCCTTCCTTTTTGGGAGGTTGGTAATTGATGAAGTTTGTTCTTTTATCTGCAGATTTCGAAACTCTCCCCCTCCTATTTGTTTTGTCTTGCAGGCTTGAGTTATCTCCCCTTATTGTCTCTACTAGCTGACTACTCTCTTTTTTATTGCAGGTTGCTAGAGGAACGTTAGTTCTTGCTGCTAGAGGCAAGGGTTCAAAAAAAGGAGGGCTGAATCTTCCTATAATTAGACTAGGGAATTTGTTGCATTCTACCTTTGTATATGTATTTATATATATCTTTTGAATTTGCTTCCTATTCTTCTCTAATTGATTTGTTGGAGTAAAAGTATATATATATATATATATATATATATATATATATATATATATATATATATATATTAAATCTAATTCTTTAATATGTGGCTTCTACTTAGGCTCGTCCCATAACATTAAATGGGCATGGCCCGATTGAACTAGTCATTTGGGCCTCGGCCTAATTATACAAGACATCGAGAATCGATAACTATCTCTTACTTGAGCTATTCGATCCTTGTTTAGCTAATGCTATCGAGAATGATGATAATTTATTTATTCGATTACTAAATTCTATTTTGAAAACTAGATAATATAGAAATCAAGTTGCTACTTGATTCTATCACTCTTCTATCGATTTCTCAAAGAAATTTATTTATAGAAGTCGAGCCTCTACTCGATTCCATTATCGCACTCTAAGCAATTGTTCTAGAAATCCTGGATACTACAATTGATAATATCTCCCAACTATCGAGATTAACTACCAATTTAGTTAAGTGAAATTATGGGGCGTTACAATATATCTTCAACTTTATGGCAACAAGTTTCACCTTATGATCATCCGGAACCTCTTTGAACTCAAAGATTCTCTCAACATAGTGAGCCAATCTATGAATTCATCGGTCATTTCTTCCTTCGTACTCTGGAATATAAATTTTGAAGTCGAATGACTTCTCATAAACATTGTTCCTTCGAGGTTGCTGATGATGATACAAAACGTCACTTCGATCACCATTCCCTTCGTCATGAAAAGGATTAAAATCCTCCTCATGACTTGAGGAATGAACTTCTGAATCATGACTCTCAACATCACGATCCAAAAGATATTGCTCGAGTTGTTGCACTTGTCTCCTTAAGTCATCCAACTCGATATCACGAAGGTCTCGCTCATGCCTTGGAGTTTCAACCGTAGGATTATTCCGTTGGCAAGGAGGCATTGTGAACCTGAGCTCTGGTAACCAACTTGACACCGGAAAGGTTAGAGAAAAAAGGAGGAGGTACAAGGAATACTCAAAACTCACCACTCTAGGAATCCACCAAGATTTTACAGAACAAAGGAAGAAGATAAAATCTTCTCACAAGCTAGAAGCTCAAAATGATTACTATTATCACTCTCCAACATTTTTTTATCATTACAACTGAACTTTTTTTATTGGATACCCTTATATACTAGATAGACATGAAAATAATGTAACATCTAATGAGAGATGCCCAAAGGTTGAAAAAGAAACCAAGAGTTGGTAACTTCTCCAAATTCCCGCAGGAATGTAACAGCCTGCAAGTCTTCATTCAAAGTGCAATAACTTCCTGCATACTTAATATTTTTCAGAACCGTTTTTTTTGTTGGAAACTAGAATCATTTAGCTTTCTATTGGTATGTGGCACGTGTTGGAAATGGAAAGCAATTTTGTAGAGCTATTATTGGTTCTCTCTTTTATCGCTTGTCCCATATTGAATTTGTGAGCTTAAGTGGGAGGGATTGGAGCATTATATATATTGTTTCCTTGTCCCACATCGAAATTGTGAAGAAAAGCTTAAGAGGGATGAGCTTATAAATATTTTTCTCCACCTCCTTTTCAAAACACACCAAAAAGGGAAAATTACCATATTTCTCTAGTTTTCTCTTTCCCTTTTATTTCTTATCTAAGTTTTCTTTCCGTGTTTTTTGTCGTGGGCTTCGTGGGCCTTAGTTAGTGGCTAGGGTTTGTGGAGCGTTTAGAGCCCTATATATACGTGGTTGTTCTCTTCATAGAGAGATACGAAAACCCTATCTGCTTCCACAAAACTTTCACTGAAGTGATGGATTTATTTCTGAGCTGCTATACCTTTCGGTCTAAGATTGCTTCTGGTCTATTTCATAACTCAAATCTGGATTAAGTTCTACTTCGTCTTGACGGATTATGTGCTTTGGATCGTGTACGTATTTCTGAAGTTGTGAAACATGAAAATGTTGTGCACGTTTCCAAGGCTTGGCGGCAACGCCAGCCTATAGGCTACCGGTCCGATTCTTTCTAAAATTTCGTAAGGTCCGATAAAATGCGGCCTCAGTTTTCCTTTAACTCCAAATCTCACTATCCCCTTAGATGGAGATACTTTCAGAAACACTTTGTCTCATACTTCAAACTGAATCTCTGTTCGACGATTGTCGGCATAAGACTTCTGTCTATCCTGAGCTTCCTAATCGGTCTCTGATTTGGCGCACGATCTCGATCACGTCGCTAATCGCATCAGGGCCTAACATCTTTCTCTCACCGACTTTATCCCAATAAAGCGGTGACCTGCACTTTCTTCCATACAACGCTTCATATGGTGCCATGTCTATGGTCGCCTGATAGCTGTTGTTGTAGGCAAACTCGATCAGTGGTAAC